>OY992886.1:59608841-59722487 GCA_963921405.1 Cepaea hortensis
CACAATCACCAGTCTACACACCTTCTCACACAATCACCAGTCATCACACCTTCTCACACAATCACCAGTCTACACACCTTCTCACACAATCACTAGTCTACACACCTTCTCACACAATCACCAGTCTACACACCTTCTCACACAATCACCAGTCTACACACCTTCTCACACAATCACCAGTCTACACACCTTCTCACACAATCACCAGTCTACACACCTTCTCACACAATCACCAGTCTACACACCTTCTCACACAATCACCAGTCTACACACCTTCTCACACAATCACCAGCTTACACACCTTCTCACACAATCACCAGTCTACACACCTTCTAACACAATCACCAGTCTACACACCTTCTCACACAATCACCAGTCTACACACCTTCTCACACAATCACCAGTCTACACACCTTCTCACACAATCACCAGTCTACACACCTTCTCACACAATCACCAGCTTACACACCTTCTCACACAATCACCAGTATACACACCTTCTAACACAATCACCAGTCTACACACCTTCTCACACAATCACCAGTCTACAACCAGGTCTGTATTCTTGCTCCGAGTTTACTATCTGGCCAAGCCATCCAGTAATTTATTAATTTGTCGTCTCTTTTCTCTTTTCTCGTCAAATTTATCACTTGTAACTAACTTTTCTCATCAAATGTATCATTTGCAACTAATTTTTCTCGTTAAAATTACCACTTATAACTAAGTTTTCTCATCAAATTTATCAATTGTAACAAAGTTTTCAAGTTTCTTGTTCCTCACAGTCCTAAAATAAAATCTTAACTGTAAACGTCTACTTTCTTTAATTAAATCTTTATGTTTCCTGAAGGAATTTCTCAACACTTTTTTCGTCCGTCCATGGCATTTTTATACAGTTTCGTGAGAAACGAAATATCCCTGCCATTAAATACTTTCTAATTTGTCTCTTTAACTGTTTATGTTTCACCCACATACAACAGTGAAGGTTCCTTACAACATTTAAGCTATCTTTTTCTCACTGCAATTATCAGCTTTTTCAAAGTGAAGGATATTTACCGTAAATTTATTATATAAATTAGACTTAGACAGTAAAGATTTTTGGCAAACTTATGATAAGGTGAAAACTTAATGGCAACTGGAAAACGTGATGGGAAAAGAGAAAGAGGGATGCACAGAAAAATAACTGGATGGCTTGGTCACATGGTATAGTCACGAAAAGTACAAAGAGATAAATAGCTGGATGGCTTGGCTACATGTCATTGTCGGTACAAGTACACATAGATAAATAGCTGGATGGCTTGGCTACATGTCATTTTCGGTACAAGTACACATAGATAAATAGCTGGATGGCTTGACTACATGTCATTGTCAGTACAAGTACACATAGATGAATGGCTTGGTCGCATGGCATAGTCGTGACAAGTACATAGACCTGCTTCAGGACGCTGGTGATTGTGTGAGATGGGAGACCATGACTATCCTAGCTTACCGGCATGGATTCTGATGATAGTGATGAGTTTCATCTCGTAAAAAGCTTAAATATCGACAATACTGTTTCATGAAATAGCAAACAAGAAACATAAATTCAGTGTATAATCATTGCTGAGTTTTCCATTCTTTCTTCAATTTGGTGCTAGCTATTGCTATATTTGCAACAATCATTATTTGTCCATTTGCTTCAGTCTACCCCGATAATTGTAATATTGATGATATCATCATTGTCTCCAATTCCTTAGCTGAAATCGTGAGAGAAATTGCAAGCTCCGCTGATCCATTTTGAGACACTATATGCCCATCTTGGCAGACATCAGCGGAAATGTCTCATTTTCTCTCGGCACCGGAAAAGCGAGAGATCAATTCTGCCTTGTTCTAGAATCCTCGATATATAAATCAAATGCCGGCTGAAAATTACTTGTCACGGAACGTTCACACTGAGACAAACGCTCCACGCTCTTCGTCACACAGGCTTTGATCGCCTACATCATAAATCTGCATATCCTCACTTGTCACCGACATATTCCGGGAGAAAAAGCGTGATTTCTCATTGAAAATGTCCCCAGTTAAAGAATAGCGCTTTCATCTTCCTCACAGAAATAGAGTGATTCTTCGGAAAGATTAAATGTAAAGAGAGTCCCATGGCATATTGAAAGCCACGACTTATGAGGTGGCGTTGCCGATTCCCTTCCTCTTCGATTTTCCTTCACAGTCAACTCCCAATACATTTTGAAAATTCTCCGGTTCCAAATTTAATGAGACTGGATATACGCTAGCGCCGTAATGGTTGGAACAAAATAATCCTGCCTCTTCTGTGGATTGAACCCTGGCCAAATACTGCAAGGCTAGCACACTAACCATTCTGCTAGGGTGGCATGCGAAAATATTCCATTCAAGCGAAATGTTTACGTTTACCGTCTCTTTTAACGCTATTTGAAAAAAAAAAAAAAATGGAAACATGAAAAGCACACACATTGGCTTACTGAACAAGTTGTTTGTGGCTTCTTCTTCTGAATGGAATACGAAAGCTGCGCAATGAATAATCGGAGATGTACTTTCTGAGAAGAATGTTGTGTGTGTGTGTGTGTGTGTGTGTGGTGTTTGTGTGTGAGTGTGTGTGTGTGTGTGTGTGTGTGTGTGTGTGTGTGAGCGCCGCGAGCGTGTGTGTATGTACCAAATTCCATCAAATCCTTGACCAGAATATTAAGTACTGGATGGTGACACACTTAAGAAATAGCTGATGAATCCATGTCGCCTCTTACTTTCTCCTGATTCGTGTGTATGGAAACATATAAATAAAAAGAATGGAGAAAATGAGAATTATTTGTTAAAGAGGAAAAGAGAGAAAATGTAGGATGATGCGAGGCTTGTTAAAATGAAATAAAGAAAGAAGAAGTTAGGACAAGTGACGTTTCTAAGAAAGGAAATAACGATAAAGGGAAAGAAAGAAAGAAACAAACAAACAGATAGGACAAGTTGTGTTTCTAAAACAGGTGAGAAAGAACGAAAGAAAGAAAGAAAGAAAGAAAGAAAGAAAGAAATTGCAAAATTTCTAAGAAAGATGTAGCAAGATAAACTAAGAATAGCTTAGTGAGTTAGATATTCTTTACAAGGAGTCGCAGTCAACCCTAGAATTTTTTTTTTGTGGGGGGGGGGGGAGGGCTATTTGTAATTTCTTAGCAAGTTTACTTTCAATAGTTTGTCATTGTTTTCTCAACGACAGACACTAATACCCATTTATGAAAACCAACGTCCGCGGCTGGGTTTCGAAAGCATTATGCGGGATTACAAATTGCGTCCGTAACAACTTCGCTCCAGGGAAATGGAATAAGTAACACCCGGAGAAAGAGAAACAAGCAAATAAACAAACAAACGAGGTAAAAGAGCCATCCAAAACAATATAAAGATACAATTAAATAACATCTAAAAGAAAAGCCCAACATTAACTACATCAGACTGATCAAATGAACAGATATGTCGTAGACTGAACAGACACGCCCGTGCTACATTAAAGTGTGTGTTCGCTTAATTGAAAGTATATCCGGTAATTTGAAAAGCATGTTACGGCCTGTCGTTCTTAATTGTCGTCTATTGTCGTTCTCTCGGTGCTGACCCGATGAAGTGACAGATTGAAGATGAGAGCCTGGAGTTCTTGTATTGCAGACAGCCCACAGAAAGCACAGTGAGTCAGCTGAAGGGACATAATGAATCATGCGCTGTGGCCATAACCATAACGTAAAAATAAAAACGCGTTTCAGGTCTTCGTTTTTCCACTGCTGGTCTGTGACATGAAATGTCACTTTCGTTCCCGGTCAATCGTTACTTTAAATCCTTCTGTCCTAGCCAGTTGTTACGTTAGCTCTTTCTTTCCCATGATTTTGTTACTGTAAGGTTTACGTGTTTGTATGTGAAGGCAGTATCATAACAATCACCGGCGCCTTGGCTTAGAGGATTGGGAGGTGCGCAGTTTGATCATTTCCCCATCTACAGAGTCGAGAGTTCGACATCAGCTGCGTGTTATTTGAAAGCAGGCCCCCTTTGCGTTGATTTTGATGGTAGGAGGCGTCGATCCTTCAGAAAGCAATGGCAAACTACTGAACTAAAATTGCTTAGTAAATCACAAGCAGCCATTAAATGCTGAGGGTGACCGCAAGGTCGTGTGAGAAACTTAACAACCAATATACTCACGATGTTTCCCTGCAAGAAACTGAATTAAAGTAACAATTAGCAGGATAGTTAGGAGTATCAATAGCTGGCTAGATAATTAGGTGTGCTAATAACTGGCTGGGTAATTAGATGTACCAATAATTAGCTGGGTAATTATTGTACCAATAATACCAATAACCATCTTGGTAATTAGATGTAAGTATAACTAGCTGGGTAATTGTGTGTACCGATAACTAGCTGGGCAATTATGTGTGCCGATAACTAGCTGGGTAATTCTGTGTACCGATAACTAGCTGGGTAATTGGGGGTAGTACCATTAACCGGCTTGGAAATTAGATGTACCAATAATTAACTGGGTAATTATGTGTACGGATAGCTAGCTGAGTAATTAGGTGTACCGATAACTAGCTGGGTAATTATGTGTACCGATAACTAGCTGGGTAATTATGTGTACCAATAAAAAGCAGGATAATTAGGTGTACTAATAACCAGTTGAGTAATTATGTGTACCAATAACCAGCTGGGAAATTAGATGTACCAAGTACTAGCTAGGTAATTAGGTTTCCCAATAACTAGCTGGGTAATTGGGTGTACCGATAACTAGCATTTCGCAATTATGCGTACCGATAACTACTTGAGTAATTATGAGTACATGATAACGAGTTAAGTAGCTAGGATTATAAGCTACTGACTGGGGTATACGAATTATAAGTAACTACCTAGGTAATTAGGGTTATAAGTAACTAGCTGACCCGGCCCGGCTTCGCCCAATCTGGCGGGGATCTATCTATCTATCTGTCTGTCTGTCTGTCTGTCTGTCTGTCTGTCTGTCTGTCTGTCTGTCTGTCTGTCTGTCTGTCTGTCTGTCTGTCTGTCTGTCTGTCTGTCTGTCTGTCTGTCTGTCTGTCTGTCTGTCTGTCTGTCTGTCTGTCTGTCTGTCTGTCTGTCTGTCTGTCTGTCTGTCTGTCTGTCTGTCTGTCTGTCTGTCTGTCTGTCTGTCTGTCTGTCTGTCTATCCGTCTGTCTGTCTGTCTATCTGCTTGCCTGCCTACCTGCCTACCTAACTACCTACCTACCTACCTACCTACATACCTACCTATCAATCTATCTATCCATCCATCCATCCATCCATCTAGAGGACCTGGCCCGGTTTCGCCCAGCCCCTGGCGAGAATCAATCTGTCTGTCTGCCTGCCTGCCTGCCTGCCTGCCTGCATGTCTGTCTGTCTGTCTGTCTGTCTGTCTGTCTGTCTGTCTGTCTGTCTGTCTGTCTGTCTGTCTGTCTGTATGGTATTTGTGTAGGTCTGTTTAACAGGGCGTTCAAACATCAAATGACATATTTACATAGTATGCATAAAGTTTGGGGGAAAATGTCCTTCCACACACCATGTGTTCTCTTTCACACCCACAACATTGAATGAAATGTTGGGAAAACCTGATGTTGACCGCACACGCGGCCAACCTTTTATTTTTAAACAAAAAGAAAATCAAGCATATACACATGTGAATTGTGTACTGACCTTCTCCTGGCCAAGCGAACGGAAGAAAAAAAAAACAAATGCTTCCACTCCCAAAAAAGTACAGAAATAAAATTCTAACGCATCTAAAATAAATCCATTAATTTTAATGAAAACTGTTATTTTAATCACCTACATGACTGTAGATAACTTCATTCAACATAAAAAGATGAGTTAGAAAATTTTCACTTATTTAAAATAGATGCATTATTTTTATGAAATCTTTGAAAATGCCTTAAAGATTTTATCATTATATATTATAACGCATATGCCTGTAAATAACTGTAGACAAACAGTTTATAAAGCTTTGATAACAATGCAACATTTATATATAAAATATATAGCAATGCTATTAAAAGTTATGTCCCTTGATATAACTTTTCTTAAGTTAAGTCCCCTCGCTATATATAAATTATAATGTAAATTAAAATATTAAATTTTATTAAGTAAATAACTGTCTGTACACTAACAAACTATGACAGTTCGCTGCACGGGAATGAGAAGAAAACATGTAGAAGATTTCATCTCAATCGGATGGACCGTTCGCGAAAGCATCAATGACATATTGACATACATTGCATTTTATATATAGAGACTAGCCAGAAATCACATTTTGTTAGCGAGAAATCACTAGTTTTTCACCAAAACATCAAACAAATGTCGCCGCTTTCCATGATTTAAGTTGCTTTTAGACCTATCAAAGACAAATTCCTTGGGTGGTGGTAAATATAAGAGGGCAGGAAAATTTTCATAACGATGCAACAGACAGTTTTCAAAATAATTGATTGTGAATGAAGGCATTCATTTCTGGATAGACTATAGCTGGAAAGTTTTCATTAATATAATTAGCTAGATAATTAGGAATAGAAATAATAATTATGCAATGAATAATTATGTAAAGAGTTTAAGTAATAAATCGAACATACTGCATGCACTAATGTAACCAATGGCTTAGACAAAGATAGAGAAACAAAGTGTAGCAGTATTTTATTCAGTGTGTCCTCTAGAAACCCCATGTTAGCTTTCTTTTTATCGTCGGGTAATATTGCTTATAATTGTTGGAAAATGTTATTTCAACGTTTATTCTTCACCATTTCTTTCCCTCCACATCAATACTAACATGACAGACCACTATCATGTAATCGGCTGTGATGTATGTATGGTCACGTTTTCTTGTTACCGTAAACGACTATGATGGGGTGGTTGGTATTCATCGGAATATAAAGTGGAAATCCTACCCGAGTAGTATCTGGTCAAATGTTGTGAAATATTGCGTATCCGTGATTGAATTTTGAGAGAGATTACTGCACACAAGATAGAAAGCATTATTACGCTGCGGTAGACCGATCGACTGAAGGACCGACAAACTGTTCAAACGAACGATCAGGCGATGGAGCGGCCGACGAACTGATCGACCGACTGTCCTACAGACAGACAGACTGATCGAGAGTCAAACCGACTGAAAGATAGTTCAGCCGACAGACAGATAGACAGACAGATGGATGGAAGGATGGGTGACTGATGAATAGATGTGTAGATAGTTATGTAGGTAGGCAGACAGACAGACGGACGGACGGAGTGAGACAGAGAGACAGACAGACAGACGGACGGACGGACGGACAGACGGACGGACGGACGGACAGACAGACAGATTGTCGCAAAAACAATTTATGACGAAAATCAGAAAGAGGCAGGTGTCATTTCTTGGAAACATCATGATAAGCGATGTGCATCAGAGGATAATTTGAGGAGTGAGTTGAGAGGTTATAATACAATGGGTAAATTCTGGAAACTACACAAACAAATGCGCAGACAAGACCAAACTACTACAATGAGAACAATACATGGGGATAACGATATATCAATAACGACGAACAGCGAGATAGTGGAAGCCTTCTTGTTGTGATTTATAACACAGTCAGATCAAAATGATAGAGATATTTAGTAGACAGAGCATCCTCATTGCACATCGAAAATTCAGTCCATAAGTGCTCGGATCCCCTCCTCAGTAAATCCCGCAGCGTGTAGCGGCTAACGGCACCAGTTCTGTGTTGGTTTATTAATCTGCTTTGGCTTCCCGCGTGCATTGATATGATAGAGATATCAAGGATGCAGTTAGATAACATCCAGCAGGTTTCATCACAGACGTCAGCCATGAGAATGTTATACAGAGATTTGTTAGGAGATAGATACTTGTTGTAACCTGAGATTCAGGGCAGCAACTGTGCCCCGAGTGTGGGCGTACAGCTATCTAATCCCATACCCCAAACCAGGCAAAGACATTCACGACTCAATGACTATGTCACAATGTGTTGGTGAAGTTTGTTGCTGTTAAGCTACAGGAATACTTGGAAAGGGAATACCTACTTCCAAGAAGGTTAAATATCCAGGGGTCCAGGGAAAGACACATGGTTACATGTTGCACTATTTGCTTTTGATGTTTATGAAGGATTCCAGATTAGACAGAAAGGGATATTAGCAGCACCGGATCTTGGCGATGCATATAACAGAGTCAGATACGAATGCTCTCTTTATGCAAACTTTTGTGGAGAAGGGTGTTAGTCCCTGGGCGGTGAATGTGATAGCGGCTACCGTTTCACTCTAGTAGGATCTCGGAAGCGTGCATTATTACCCCGTGATTAACACAAAGTTCTGCAATATCGCATGTGCTATTAAATGTTTATATAAGCTATATTACAATCAATGAGGCACCATCGGAAGGATATTGATATGAGGGGTAGTCAATAAGTAAGTCACAATTGGCTGTAGAAAAATAACTAAATATGATGACGACTTGAAACCAGTTTATTTTTATACATACATTGTCCCTTTATTTCTCAACATAATTTCCACCAACACTGATGCACTTGTCCCATCGTTTTATCAGTCCTCCCAAACCGGATGCATAGAACTGCGTGCTCTGTTCTCTAAACCACGTTTTCACTTCACATTCAACTTCAGCGTCATTCGCGAAATGTCTCCCACCAAGGTGGGTTTTCAGTGGACCTCCGCCATTTTACCCACACACAAAAAGCGCACAACAGCACGTTGTCTTTGGTTGTACACTCCGTAAGTACAGTCGCCATTTTGTTTATGCGCTGCGCATATGCATGACTCATCTAGCGCCACCTGATGAACGGGAATGTAAAGTTTGATGTTGCTGTCACCTAATGACACCTGTAGAAATCACCAACAACATTTAAATGCCATCCCACATAACTGTGTGACTTACTTATTAACTCCCCCTCGTATTTGCTGTTGATTCCTTACATATGGGCATAAAGAGACCTGATGCAAAAAAAGCCGCTAGAGTTGCAAGAGACAATAGACCAGTGTACGGTGTTCGGTGGTCTACTAACCCAGATAAAACGTCTGTGTTATGGTGTTCGCTAGACAATAGGATAGTTAATGCTGACGATCTACGTCTCATAACAAATGGCGGATATGTTAACGTAGAGGGTAGAAGGGATACATAGGATACGTTATATCTCTTTCGACAGAATCCGGTTGTTCATGGATCCTGGATAAAGTTGTTATAAGACCTAAGAAAGGACTTGGTACACTGAAGATTATGACAGAAATGTCACAAAGCAAAGAATGCTGTTCATACTCTATCAACATCTGATTATATCTGTAACTGAGTATCAATTAAGACTGATCACTGTATCAAAATGTCAGCTGATGAAAGTAGAGCGCTTACAGAATGAAACATTGCAGGTGATCCTTGGATGTATAAGGGACACGCCGGTAGTGTGTATGCAATAAATTCTAGTTTTACCAACATTTGCGGACAGGCTAAATCACATCTACGAGATGCTGCAGACAAGGAACAGCCACTGCATTAAGCCCTGAATACAGTTACGGGTCCAGGCTGATAAAAGGAACATCGTAGATGGCTAAAATAGATACAGTCGGTGAAATATGGATGCTTCAGAACATTTGGAAAGGAGAATGCGAGTCCGAAGCCCGAGCAGACCTGACCAAGGTCATAATCACTTTCGACCTAGAATGCAAGGATCGGCAGGCAAGCTGCGCTGAACGGGAAGTGCAACAACTGATTCACGACGATTAGCGCCCAGGTGATATAATCTATACAGATGGCTCTGTGCTAAAAGGCAAAAGAAGTTCTTGGGTGTTCATAGTGAAGGTGAGCCGGCGGTGGTTAGTGAAGGAGAGCTTGGCATATGACACCACATCTAGTCTAAGAATGGAGGTGGAAGGAATCACATCTGCGTTTCACTGCAAAAAGCACACCCATGTAGTGAGTGTAACAGATTTACAGAGCATACTGAGACATGTGAAGACAGACATGCTTCGAGCAGGGTGGCTTGGTTAACTTAAAGAGTCAATGATACGCAGCATCTGTGGGATGTATTACCCGGGACATGTTGGTGTCATGGGAAACGAGCAGGCGAACACATTGGCTGGGTAACACCATTGGGTTGTGTGTTGGTGCATGATGAGCCACATGTGGTCAGCGTTCTATGGGATCATGTGTACAGCGTGGGTGAAAATTAAATCATCACATCCTGAAGAGAATGGAGCGACAGGAAGTGACTAGAGGATCTGATCGACAATCATTACCCAGAGGAAAGGTCAGATGGACACATTGTTAGACTACAACTGGTACCATTAGTATTGGGACTCTTCGCTGGCTGTTAAAGATGAGGACAGAGCCCGTATGTGAATGTCCCGTCTGCTGTACTGTCAGTTCTGGACTCAATTCAACTCAACTGGATGATGTGCCTAAAATTACATCGACCGTTGTTTCTTTCTAGAAAATATATGGTACCCAATTTAGCTGAGTCGATCTGGGAGCGAAACGTGGTAAGTGCCGTTGCTTACTAAGATAGTGGTCCGAGCTTAATCTGTAGTAAAGTTTGTAGAATGCCCTTTACAGTAAGTTGCAATCAACTCCAGCATTTATTCGTGCTTGTAACTTACGTCGCAATGGTAGTCCAGCAGTTTGTCATTGCTTTCAATCTACAGCGATGATATAATTGATTTGTTCCCATGAGTACAGCTCGCGGGTCGACCCAACCTCATAAAATGGGTGCCGATTATTTCAAGACAATTCTGATAATTGTTTGGGAAATATAAGCGGCCAGGAACTCAACTGGAGACCCCGCTTGAACATGTGAATGCCGAACACTTCACACTGCAACGGTAGTGTATGTCGTGAGACTATGTTTATGAAAGGGATATGCAGACCCGTCTAACCTGATACCTAACTCACCACTAATTGTTGCTATAATAACTCCTTGTGTCAGCTATTGTTATTATCATAAATCCTTGTGACCCATATTGTTGTTATTATAACTCCTTGAGAACACTATTGTTATCAAACCTCCTATCCAATTCCGTTGTAATCATAACTCGTTCTGCTCCACATTGTTATTGTCATACACCATTCTGTCTTATATTGTATGCTCTTGTCAAGACGTTGCAATCGACCCCCAATCCCAGGTCGATTTTCTTGGCAAGTTCACACTAAGTAGTTCCCCATTACTTTCCGAACAGGAAGTCCAACTGACCGGTGCCGAGACCGAACACCGCACCTTGCTGTTAAAGCCCCAGTGCAGTCAGCACCGTGGACACACTAACGTCTCTATCTGAACCCCGCACCCCGCTGTTTAAGCCCGAGAGCAGTCAGCCCCGTGGACACACTAACGTCTCTATCTGAACCCCGCACCCCGCTGTTTAAGCCTGAGAGCAGTCAGCCCCGTGGACACACTAACGTCTCTATCTGAACCCCGCAACCCGCTGTTTAAGCCCGAGAGCAGTCAGCCCCGTGGACACACTAACGTCTCTATCTGAACCCCGCAACCCGCTGTTTAAGCCCGAGAGCAGTCAGCCCCGTGGACACACTAACGTCAGCCCCGTGGACACACTAACGTCTCTATCTGAACCCCGCAACCCGCTGTTTAAGCCCGAGAGCAGTCAGCCCCGTGGACACACTAACGTCTCTATCTGAACCCCGCAACCCGCTGTTTAAGCCCGAGAGCAGTCAGCCCCGTGGACACACTAACGTCTCTATCTGAACCCCGCAACCCGCTGTTTAAGCCCGAGAGCAGTCAGCCCCGTGGACACACTGACGTCAGCCCCGTGGACACACTAACGTCTCTATCCTATACTGTTATTGTTGTAAGTCTTTCTGTCACTTGTTGTTATCAATAGTTTTTCTGCCCCATGTTTCTTTTATCATAAATCATGATGTCCCATGCTTATTTTATCATAAATCGTGATGCCCCATGTTTCTTTTATCATAAATCAATCATGATGTTCCATGTTTATTTTATCATAAATCATGATGTCCCTGTTTCTTTTATAATAAATCATGACGTCACATGTTTCGCTTATCATAAATCATGATGTCACATGTTTCTTCTATCATAAATCATGATGTCACATGTTTCTTTTATCATAAAACAGTATATCACATGTTTCTTTTATCATAAATCATGATGTTCCATGATTCGCTTATCATAAATCATGATGTCACATGTTTCTTTTATCATAAATCATGATGTCCCATCTTTCTCTGATCATAAATCATTATGACCCATGTTTCTTTTATTATAAATCATGATGTCACATGTTTCTTTTATCATAAATCACGATATTCCATGTTTCTCTTATCATAAATCATGATGTTCCACGTTTCTCTTATCATAAATCATGATGTTCCATTTTTCGTTTATCATAAATCATGATGTTTCATGTTTCTCTTATAATAAATCATGATGTTTCATGTTTCTCTTATCATAAATCATGATGTTCCATGTTTCGTTTATCATAAATAATAATGTCTCGTGTGTCATTTATAATAAATTACGATGTTCCATGTGTCGTTTATCATAAATCATGATGTTCCATGTTTCTTGTATCATAAATCATGATGTTCCATGTTTCTTTTATCATAAATCATGATGTTCCATGTTTCTTTTATCATAAATCATGATGTTCCATGTTTCGTTTAACATAAATCACGATGTTCCATGTTTCTTGTATCATAAATCATGATGTTCCTTGTTTCTTTTATCATAAATCATGATGTCACATGTTTCGTTTATCATAAATCATGATGTCACATGTTTCTTTTATCATAAATCATGATGTCACATGTTTCGTTTATCATAAATCATGATGTCACATGATTCTTTTATCATAAATCATGATGTTGCATGTTTCTCTATCATAAATCATGATATTCCATGTTTCGTTTATCATAAATCATGATGTTCCATGTTTCTCTTATCATAAATCATGATGTTCCATGTTTCGTTTATCATAAATTATAATGTCTCGTGTGTCTTTTATCATAAATTACGATGTTCCATGTTTCGTTTATCATAAATCATGATGTTACATGTCTCTTGTATCATAAATCATGATGTTCAATGTTTCGTTTATCATAAATCACAAGGTTCCATGTTTCTTTTATCATAAACCATGATGTTCCATGTTTCGTTTATCATAAATCATGTTCTTCCATGTTGCCAGTATTATATGTTTCTCTTATCATAAATCATGATATCCCATGTTTCTTTTATCATAAATTTATAAATTTATCATAAACCATGATGTTCCATGTTTCGTTTATCATAAATCATGTTCTTCCATGTTTCGTTTATCATAAATCATGTTCTTCCATGCTTCATTATGATGTCCCATGTTTCTCTTATCATAAATCATGATGTCCCATGTTTCTTTTATCATAAATTTATAAATTTATCATAAACCATGATGTTCCATGTTTCGTTTATCATAAATCATGTTCTTCCATGTTGCCAGTATTATAAATCATTATGTCCCATGCTTCATTATGATGTCCCATGTTTCTCTTATCATAAATCATGATGTCCCATGTTTCTTTTATCATAAATCATGATGTACCATGTTTCGTTTATCAGAAATCATGATGTTCTATATTTCGTTTATCAGAAATCATGATACCCAATGTTTATTTTATCATAAATCATGATTTACCATGTTGTTATTAATCAACTCTGGAAATAAGATATACTATGCACTACAACATCTACTAAAATCAAAGGCGCTATCTCGTAACACCAAAATCACAATATACAAAACACTGATCAGACCAGTTGTGCTGTATGGCTCTGAAACCTGGAGTACAACGAAAGGAGACGAAGCCTTGTTACAAACCTTTGAGAACAAAATTTTAAGACGCATCTTTGGACCCATTAGGGATACACAAAGTGGAGAGTGGAAAAGAAGAAGTAACAAAGACATTTATGATCTGTTTAAGTCCCCGCTAATCACTGGTATCATGAAGGCTAATAGACTACAATGGCTGGGGCATATAGAAAGAATGGAAGATAATATAATAATAATAATGTTTTGCGTATCCTTTTACAGGACTTAGCTGTCAACAGCAGCATCTTTCAGCTGTCTGTTGATCTCTTGGCAAGATTACGCTCAGTAGTTTGCCATTGCTTTCTGAGCGGCCGGCTCAGTATCCGCAAGTCACGAGCGGGGGTCGAACCACCTCAGTTCTCGCTCCGCTGCGAGACTCTGCGTGATAAACGGGATTACAGAGAGAAAGTGTTGTAACCCCACAGCCATAGAGACCGGCATGGAAGATAATAGGGAAACAAAACTCGCTTACACTCAGGAAATAAATGACCGTAGACCCCGAGGTAGACCAAGAAGGCGGTGGAGAGATAATACATGTACAGACCTACAAGCACTTGGAATCAACGACTGGCAAGAGAAGGTCCACCAGAGAGACGAATGGAGACGGATTGTATTTGCAGCAAAGAACCTCAATGGCTCGGAACGCTGAAGAAGAAGAAGACCATGTTGTTATTATCATAGATCATTTTCTCTTGGTCTCTAGGTTGAAGTCCATTGAAAAACATACTGACCAATAAAACGATGTCAATTGAAACGAGAAAACGAGTGTTGAGGGGATACATAGAGCCTGTTCTTTTGTATGGATGTGAAACTTGGAAAATGAGCAGTCAAGCTGAAAAACATCTGATGGCTATAGTAATGTGGTTTCTGAGGAGAATGCAAAGAATTCCATGGACGGACAGAATAAAAAATGACGAAGTACTACACGAAGCAAATGAAAATCGTAAATTGATTAGAGAAATTAGACATAGACAGTCACAATTTTTTGGACATGTTGTGAGAAGAAATGAATTGGAGAAATTGGTGACAACTGGCAACATTTCTACATTTCAAGAGAATGATGTGTATTTAATTTGGACATTAGTATCAGAGGGAAGCCGCGGTAGCACAATGTCAAGGGGAAGACTGAGAAGTAAATACCAGGATGGCTTGGCCACATGGCATGGTCGAGACAGGAACACTGAGCTGATCCATGACTCTGGTGATCGAGTGCAATGGCAAGTCATGACCGCCCACGCTTTCCGGCATGGCACATGATGGATGGATATATATTGGAGGTTCTAAGAAAACAGCCTATGCGCTTTAGGGGCGGTATTCTGACTATTTTTTTTTATTTTTTGGGTGGATAATCGGGAATGTGAACCCTACTTTTTTGCCTGGCTCTCATCCCGTAATAGTAAATTTGATCGCTTGGGAGAAGATAAAAAGCACTGGCCTCAAATGATTTAGTGTGATCTGTGAAATGAATGAAAACCTGAGGCGACATCGACCAAGCGTGTTTCAATACATGCCATAAGTAGAATGTGATTTTACCCAACAGGCATGTTGCTTTTTTACGGCATTCTACCTCCACATGAATATCACACGGCTATATTTTATACTTGTACCTCTCTCTCTCTCTCTCTCTCTCTCTCTCTCTCTCTCTCTCTCTACCTCTCTCTCTCTCTCTCTCTCTATCTCTCTCTCTCTCACTCTCTCTCTCTCGCTCTCGCTCTCGCTCTCTCTCTCTCTCTCTCTCTCTCTCTCTCTCTCTCTCTCTCTCTCTTCGTCGTTTACGTTTAATCTTGTATTATATTTTACAATATATATTTAAAAGAAAAAAACTCTAAACAAAACATGGCAGTTTCCCATATATGTTCTTGCAGTTTCCAAATAATGGTAAACTCTATGACTATGTTACTCGCAAGGTCGCTTTCAGTGCAATGTAAAACTATATTAATGTTATACGTGGCTACTTAGAGACATTTCCAAGCGATAACCAGTATAGTACACAACAAAATTGATTAAATATGGAGGGAGTGATCGATATCTGGAAGTATAGGACTCAAATAATGATCCAACATCTCTTTATGAGCTAATACCAGAACGACACGCGATATGACTTCTTTTATGACTCTTTAAATTTACACTATGGCTTTGCTATAGTATAAAAGAACTCCCCCCCCCCCTTTTTTTTTTGGTTATGTAACTTCTACTATTCGTGTATATCAATAGACGTTTACTTCATTAGCATTGTGTATCACATCCTCCTTCTTTCTTATTGCTTTATACACTTCTATCACTTCTCTTCGTTACATACGCTACCTACTTTTCGTGTTGGGTCTCCGCTCCGTGGCCAAGTGGTTAAGTCACCTACCTCGCGCTACGGAGGTCGTGGGTTCGCTACCGGAGTCAGTCATTCGTTTCTCGAGTGCAGTTTTCTCGGAGACTCCTGGGGCTCGTCGCTGGAGTTACGGAGTTATTGCTCTGTGCAACGCTTTCGGCAGACTGCTCTAAGGAAAGAAAACGAGCCATACGGGATAAAACCCGGTGCAATGAAGCTCATGTCTTTAAACCCGTTTGTTTCGTGCTATTTTAGCATTTAACATCCTATTCTCCTGCCCTTAACCTGGTCCTTCCACAAAGTTCCATTATTTTCTCCAATACTATCTGCGTATAATCACTTTTCCTCCTGTCTGTCAGTGTACACGGAATGTAATTAGGAGCCATACAGCGTTTTCCCAGAAGCATTACCGGAATCTAAAAGCAAATTCTCGGCCTCCTTACAAAATGAAAAACAAGAGCAAACAAGAAGAAGGAAATTCTCAGTTGAAATTGACAGTTAACAAGTCTGAAGTTCTCCTCGGTCCCCAGGGTGTTTCCTCATCCGAAGCTCTCCGAAAGTTTTCAAGCAGTTCTGAGGAATGTTGGATGCGATTGTGGACAAAAATGTCTACATTTCAAGAGAATGATGTGTATTTAATTTGGACATTAGTAACAGAGGGAAGCCGCGGTAGCACAATGTCTAGAACACGTGCTTGCAGGCCCGGACGTTATCTGTTACAATTCCTCCCCCAGGAGGGCATTTACAAAAAAATTGAACTTTGCTCTTAAACACAGTCTTAAATGGGTATCAGGAAATACTTTGGGAAGTAAAGGTGGGCGGCATAGTTTTTTTTATCACATCACATTAGTTATGGTCTAACAAATATAAGCTTATTACAACATTAACTGAGAAGCGCCATGGGATGATTAATCGTCTTAATCGACCTCCCATATCTGCCTTACGCTTATATACAGTAGTTTTCCTAATCCAACTCCTTCTATTTTAATGTATAATACAACACGTCAGTTACCATATTAACAACTTTAAAGTTGAAACTGTTACTTTCTTTTTTTCCGCGATCCATTTTTGTTATGTCCTAACCTTTTCTTTTTTTCTTTTTTTTTTCGTTTTTTGTTTTTGTTTGTTTCTGTTATAACATATTTCAAAATGTGTTATACTCGGCTGTTTTGGTATTAATTATAATGAAATATGAAAGAAGTATAAAATTATTATTGACATAACCCTTCAGATCACGAGATAATGGTTATATTGAGCGAAGAGCGGTTTACTCCGAGAACTCTCCATATGGTGAAACATTACTAGCAATCCATTGGTGTTACCGCTCAATGTGTAATTTCCCGTGTTAGACTATCACTATCAGTTCATTATCCTCGCTGGAGCTCTTCCCGTTTAATCTATTTGTCACGCTTCTGTGATAACAGAATAGAAACAATAAATTAAATGACCCTTTCACACGCCTTAGTGTGTCATAGTAATATAATGCTAGGTCAAATTTTTATGGTAATTGCGTTGGCAAACTGGTTAGAGCAAATGCTTGCCAAGACAATGGTCCAGTATTAATCACCAGTAGAGACAGAATTATTTGTTTCTGACTTACCTACGTACGTATTAGACTTAGGACAACCAAAAAGAAACATAACAACAATAATATACTACAATGCACTAACAATTTCATCAGAAGCGGTGGAAATTCGAGAATTTTACAGTAGTTTATGAAATATATTAGACAAGGTGAAAAGTAATTATTATAATAATCATGGATTACATCAGACACGTTAGAATTAATAAAACAACGAAGGAACTGAAACAGAAAGGAGGTGAATCCGATAACAGCAGGATGAAGTATAAATCTTTAACTTGAGAAATAAGAAAAACACAAGAAAGGGAAAAAAACAATATATACAAGATTGATTTACCAGAATAGAGCAATATCATAAGACTGGAAGAGATTACGAAATGTTCCAAGAAATGAAATTATTGACAAGAAATGTTCAACCTCAATTGAATGTTGTCTGTGACAAGATGGAAAATATCTTAACAGAATGTAGACACATTCTAGAAATATGGTAAGAGTACTGCAGTGGAATGTGTGATATGAATGACAGTGAGGATATGAATGAGATACATGAACCAATGACAGCAGAGACAGAACCTGAACCCTCATTAGATGAAATTGCATGGGCAATAAAGAACCTGAAGAATGGTAAATCATCTGGATGTGATGAGATACCAGCTGAACTAATTAAAGCGGGTGGAGAAGAAAGCATACCAATCTATCACGCATTATGTAAAAAGATGTGGAAATATGGTATATGGCCAAAAGATTGGAAGAGAATTATCTTCATTCCAATACCAAAAAAGGGAAACCTGAAATTATACACCAACTATAGAACTGTTGCCCTGATCAGTCATGCAAGAAAACTTCTACTAACATTCATAATGGGAAGACTTCGTAGGAAAATGGAAGGAGAAATTAACGTGGTTCAAGCTGGATTTAGACAAGAGAGAGGAACAAGAGATCGCATACTCAACATGCGTTTAATAATAGCGAAGTGCAGTTAATTTAATGTAAACCTATTCTCATGTTTTGTGGATTATTCAAAGGCATCTGACTGTGTACAACATCAGAAACTTTGGGAAATCATGAGGAATATGGGCTTTCCATCACATGTAGTACAACTCATAAAAATTCTCTATCTAGACCGACAAGCAGCGGTTTGATGGCGAGACATCAGATTGGTTTGATATCAAGCAAAGAGTCCGTCAGGGTTGTGTGCTGTGCAGTACCCATATTTGTTTAACCTGTACGCCGAAAATATAATGAGAAATGTCAGAGATGATATAAACATGGAGCTATATGATGCCCTAATTATTGGTGGTCATGACATACGAGAGATTCGATATGATGATGATACAGTATTGCTATCCACAAAATAGAATAGTATAGAAAACCTTATAACCTCAACCCAATTGAATAGTGAAAATCACAACTTATATCTTAACATAGCACAAACAAAGATAATGCATACAGATAAAACTACTATGGAGAAAGAAATATATGTTAATGAGGAAAAATAGGAGGTGGTGGAAAATTTTGAATATATTGGGTCATTGATTACCAACAATGGTGACACAATGAAAGAAGTTAAAAGACGACTATCAATTGCTCTTCAAAGACTAAAACAACTAAATAAATTGTGGAGAGGGACAGACAGAACTATAAAAATCAGATTTTTAAGAGCATGCATCTTTCCCATTGCAACATATGCCTGTGAGACCTGGACACTTACTAAACAAGCTGAACAGCGCATAAATGCCTTTGAATATAAATGTTATAGACGAGTTCTAAGAATATCTTGGATAAAGTGGAGTTGAGTTGAGTTGAGTGTAGTTAAAAACCGACATCACTGCACTCGGGACATTCCCATACGTGCTACGTCCCCTCGTTCAACAGCCAGCAAAGAGTCATACCACTAATCGTTCCCACCGCTATCTGATTAAAAGTTCTCCTGGTCTTCCCTCTCAGTTTTGAGATTCTTCCAGAACCCCTACCGATCCTCCGCAATCTCATTCTTTCCACATATGGGTTCTCAATCTGTTCCTCCGCCTTCTCCGCCTGGTCCCACAAGCGCACGACCACCTCCCCATAGGCAAACTACCACCAAGAGGTGCATTCCCTGCTAGCCTATCAGCTTGTTCATTCTCCCGTACCCCCGCTTGGCCGGGGCAAAATATCCAAACATTTCTCACAATCTGTGAACTCTGAAGCGACGAGAGCCATTCCACACGAAACATTCCTTTCTCCACCTTACTAAGCATACTTTTTGAATCCGTTATGAATACAACCACCAAGGCCTCCACATATTCCTTAAAAGACAAACACCTGTTACCTGATACCCAAGTACTTCAATTTACTCTCTCGACTAAGAGGACATCCATTCAACATAATACCTGGGACATCTGCCTTCACGATCCGGTTATCCAGGGAGTACCACACGACCGATGCCTTGTCTGGGTGTATAATGGCCCCTGCGTCCCTGCACCACTCCGCTACCCTGTTTACTGCCAACTGTAAGTATTTCGCTAAACTGGCCCTGCCTCTGCCCTGTTTGTACACCAGATATCTTGGATAAAGAAAAAGAATAAATGCATCCATACTTCAAGAGCTGAATATTGAAGAAGGTTGGCTATTAAAAATGATAAAACAAAGAAAATTGAAATATTTTGGTCACATGAAAAGTCACTAAAGTTTGGAGAGAGCAGTAATGCAGGGATACATGCCTGGGAAGAGAATATGAGGAAGGCTAAACGAAGATGGGTGCAGGATGTGGCGAATGATCTACAGATGGGTGTATCGGAAGCGGGACATCTTGCTTATGATCGAGATGTTTTCCGGAACGTTATTATGGGAGCGAGGTTCTGCAAAGCACATGCTACCAAACGAATGAATGAATGAATGAATGAATGATCATACTGGATTATAACGAGACAATTGGAGAACGGAAGAAGAATAACATGTAGGAGGTTCACTAGATATACGACATAGAACTGAGAGGGTAGAGAAACTAACCGGACGTTGCGTAGAGAACAAACTTTCAATGACAAACACACTATTTAGACAACTTCTAATAAAACTCTACACTTGGGCCTTACCAGATAGTAACTGGAGGAACCAAATTGATTGTATCTGAACACAACAAAGATCAGGGACGTAGATAACACCCACAAAGACACTTCCGGTAGCAGACTGCGACACAGATCAGGAACTATTTTTGGAAAAATTTCAAGGTAAAACTGAAAAAGTGATACAACAGCACTACCAATACGGCTCAATTTATGTGATAAACCACCTGTGTTTTAAAACATGTTAGTTGCATAAACTTTACACGACGTCGCAGTCAACCCTAGCTTTTTTGGCTGATTGTGATTATTTGAAAAGTTAACGTTCAGTGGTTTGCCACTGCTTCTGTACGACCGGCACTCATACCATTTTATGAAATTCAATGCAAGTCGGTCTGCTGCCAAATCGTCCGCAGCTGTGTTTCGAACGCGGTATGTGCGATTAAGAATTGCGTCAGTAACTCCTTCGTCACAGAGCCGGCTTACCTGTGCATAACATAGACGTGAAATACAAGGGAGAGGTGTTTATGGCGGCCCAAGAGATCACGACAACCGACCAGCTAGCCATACACGCCAGAGACCTTCTCATCTCACCAGCATGAAACATGGTTCATAAACAGGGCATAAAAAGAGGAGATATCATCATCATCATCATCATCATCATCATCATCATCATCATCATCATCATCATCATCATCATCATCGTTGCAGAATTAAGGTCTAATCACGGCCCGCCGACAAATTTCTCAGATAACTCACACGGGAAAGATTCGGGCTAATAGAAGAAAGAAGACTTTGACAACAAACAATGACAGACATACATAGCTGCACTTTCAAAATTTCATAAGACAAATCAGATGTGCGGTCATTGAAGACAAGGAATAGATTTTACTGAATACTTGTAACTGAATAGATCAACATCAGTTGCAATGATACGATGGGGACGTGTTGGAGGATATCAGAACTTTAACAAAAGAATTCAGACCTTCGTAACATTTAATAACTGATATCAGTTGGAATGCTTTAACTGAAAGCAAAGATATACTAACAACAAATTTACTGTTCACATGTCGATGCTGCAGGAAAAAAAAAAACGAAAGTAAAGACACATGAAAATACTGTAAAACTCAATCCATGTGAATATAACTTATTGTGGGGACAAATATCCACAATATTATTTTTGTCCTTTTTCATGTAGCCTCTTTTGCGATTTTTCTGAAGAAGGTCATCAGGACCGAAACATTGATTTGTTGATGTGGTTATACTTATTCATTTAATGGCAGGTCTTAGTCAGATATGACTGAGCTACCGTATGACACTAGGCGGTATTACCAGCTTTCTGTTAGCGCTGAATGTTGGGCTGCGATCACTAAACCCAACACCCCACATTGTGCCAACGGCTTCGGGCGGAGGAGTGTGATAGTGAGGGTACAAGCCTTAACCTAGTGCGAGGAATTGCAACTTAAAGACTAAATGTCATTTCAGGGCAGACCAGGCCCTAAGCCTTGGTTGGCAACTGGTCTAAGATGGAAGCTCCGACAGGCGGACAGTTAGAGTATTGCTTTTCTGATCCGGCAGCTGCTGCAGCTTGCCTTATTCCAGACGTATTGGTGTTACCTTTCCTCTGGAGTACACCAGACAGACCGAGAGAGAGGGATCATGCTGCATGGGCAACACATGGTCTCTAAATTCAGCGCAAGCTTTGTGTTATGGAGAGGTATAACTCCATTTTATAAACTATCGTCTGTCAAGACGGCAAGGTGCCAGTCAGTCATACTTATTCATTACATATTTCCTTAACGTTATTTTATTATCATTCTTATCCATTTTCCCACGTGATTTATTTTCCGCTGATCTGAGTTCCTAAGATATGTACATGTGTCTGTGCTTGTCCATGTTCCAACAGGATCGTTACACGGCTAAATGTTGCACATCATTTACAGGACGTTGTTATCAACCACAACTCAAGATTCATTTAGTAGATAATTTTACTTTTTTTTTGTCATTGCTTTCTGAACCATTGAACAACGTTGAATTCCAACTGGCAGTGTTGGGAATTACCCCTTTACCTAGACGTCAGAGCATCGAACGTTTCAGCGCAAGCGGAATTAACTGATTAAGTGCCTTGGGATGATTAATCGTCTTAAGTGTCGTCCCATATCTGCCAAGGGCTTATTTATGGCTGAGAAGTTGTCATTGCATTATAATACAACATATCGGCTACAATTCTCTACAAGTTTTAAGTCATAACCGTGATGCACCCCTACTTCCCAATTTTCTATCGTCCACACCTACGTTTTGTTAGGCACTGAATCTGTTGCACCCCGTGGTTACGTGGACCGCTGACACATACAGTGTGATTCCTTGTACAGTGGACAAATACTGGTGATAGAGTCAGAAATACATCGTTTTTATATTGATTCCACAGTGTGTTATCTTGGCAGCTCCAGAACAGATACTGTCAGTGGGGTATGGCGTGTTCGCCCTTCACACATTCTAGACCACGACATTAGGAAATGAGGTCGTCTTTACTTACAAGACAGTTGTCAGTTTTGAAAATTGTCCCGTATCCATGTTATGAGGCGGGGTCAACATCAGAGCCGCCAAGAACATTGTCCCGTATCGATGTTATGAGGCTGGGTCAACATCAGAGCCGCCAAGAACATTATCTCGTATCGACAGATCCGTGCTGGTCGGAAAACAATTATCATCATCATGTACCATGCCAATAAGCGTGGGCGATCATGTTTCGCCATCTCACTCGATCACCAGAGTCGTGGATCAGCTCAGTGTTCTTGTCTCCACCACAGAATCCTGCTATTGTTGGAGAATGAACACCGATCATCTTTGGTAAGCAAGCGCAGGAAGTGTAACGTCTCGTTATGACGCGTCCAGGTTCGATTCGTCGCTTCAGGTGTGCGCCATTAAAGGAGCAACCGAGGAGAGTATGTAGATGAAGATAATGAGTTAAACAGTAAACACACACACACACACACACATACACACACACAGTAATGAGTTAAACAGTAAATACACACACACACATTCATCCTCTCTCTCTCTCTCTCCCTCCCTCCCTCCCCCTCTCTCTCTCCCTCTCCCCCCTCTCTCTCCCTCTCTCCCCCCTCTCCCCTCTCTCTCTCTCTCTCTCTCTCTCTCTCTCTCTCTCTCTCTCTCTCAGTGGCTATATATCTCGCAGACTTCCGATGTCTGGCTCTCTTCTGTTCTCATTCTAGGCGGACAAATAGAAATATATGAAGTTCAGGTCGTTTGTTGTTCTAAAGCACTTTATTGAGAACATTGGCTCCACGAATACCGCTTGTGTACGGCGGTGGCCACACCGCGGGCAACAGTCTTGGCTGACTGGCTAAGCTACATGAGTGAAGCAGGGGGTAATATCCTACTAAGGGAATATCCATCCCTAGGACACAAAGACTGGGGCGGTGGAGAAGGCGGATGAATCTAAATAGATCAACGGCTTCGAAAGCGAAACAGCAGAGTGTGTGGCACACATGAGGCGTGTTCAGGACACGATAGTGAACATGGCTGGCCATCGTGAAAGAGATTAGGGACCTCACCATGTAATATCCCAAAGACAGCAATGGTAATTCAACAACAAGAAAAAGGCGATACGAGTAATTCTTGGCCCCCCTGGAGAAGAGCCTGTTGTACATATTAACAGGGAAGCGACAACACCTATAGTGACTAAGGAAGGTCATACTGACGAATGCATCCCAAATTCTTTTGAAAGGGTGCATTCTGACAATACCAACCTGAAAAGTAGAAGGAGAAGTCTAAGAACTGGTACGTGGAACGTACGCACCCTATATCAAGCAAGGAATTTTATAACCCTATTAAAGAAGTAAAAAACAGGAATTTAGATATCTTAGGCGTGTCTGAAACAAGATTGATAGATACAAGTTATATAAGGAGAGAAGATTACATATTCATTAACTCAAGAGGAGAACATCACGAGAGCGGAGTAGGAATTTTAGTAAAACGAAACTTAAAGAAATATATTAGTGGATGTTGAACTCATAAAGATAGGATGATACGTCTCAGAATTAAGGCAAGAGCGTTCAAGATAGTAATTCTCCAGACATATGCTCCAACAACTGATTATAGTGATGAACAGCTAGAAGAATATTATGAAGACCTACAACAAACACTGAAAGTTGTAAAATCATCAGATGTCCTAATTGTCATGGGAGACATGAACGCAAACGTTGGGAAAAAAATTAATATAAGCAGATAGTAGGGCAAAATGGTATGGGAAACAGAAACGACAGAGGAGGCCGGTTGATACATTTCTGTGAAGAAACCAATCTTATTGTTTGTAACACATTTTTTCCAATATAACCCTAGGAAACTGTATACGTGGAAAAGCCCTGGAGATAGAACAAGAAACCAGATTGACTACATTATGATTATAAATAGATTTAAAAACAATGTTAAAAATGCCAAAACATACCCTGGTGCTGATATCAACTCTGACCACAATCCTGTAGTCTTAAAATTACAAATAAAACTTAAACATCCAGGAATAAGATATCGAAGACACCCCAAGTAGATATATAGGCATTGAAACAACCAGAAATACGTCAACTATACATGGTTGAAGTAGAAAAATAGATATGATGGGCGTGAACGGTGAACGTTCAATGAACATTGAAAGCATGGAACAATATAGACGTGAAAATCCTGAGTATAAAATTAATACAAAATGGGAAAGTGTAAAAACCAGTATACCGATTGCAAATATCACCTTGTCAGTGAAGATAAATAAGAAAAAATAATTATGGATAACCGATGAAATCTTGAGTAAAATGACTCAAAGAAAGAAAGCAAAGAACACGCCAGAGAAGATATTAATATATAGAGAAATACGTCACATGTTCAGAGTTGCCAAAGAAGAGTGGTTGCAGAAATAATGAAAATAAATAGAGGATCTCGAAAAAAAACACAAAACTCGAAAGAATTACATGAAATATAAAAATATATTTTTTTAAATGTTGCATATCTCTTGCAGGAGGTTGCAGTCAACACCAGCATTTTCCAGCTGCTGTTGATGTACTAGGCAAGTTTTACGTTCAGTAGTTTGCCATTGCCTTCTGAACGACCGGCTCCAATACCAACACGTTATAACACAACGCGACATGGTCTGCTGCACAAATCTGTGGTGGCTGTGTTTCGAACGCCTGGTAAGCGGCTCACGAACTGCGTTCGCAAGCCTTTGGCCACGGAGACCGGCCATTCCTATACAAAGAACATAATATAACAGGAAACGGTTGTATCAGAGGAAAAAAATAAGAAATTATAATTAATAACACTGACATAATAAAAAGATGGACAGAGTACACTGAAGATTTATTCTGGGACAACAGGGTCAATAGACCAACATTGCATAATACTCAAGATGGACCAAAAATATTAAAGGCTGAAGTAAAAAAGGCTATTAAAAAGATGAAAGAAGGAAAGGCTACAGGTCCTGACAAGATAACAACAGAGATGATAAAATCCTTACCAAGATTTGGCATTGAAACTATCACAGAATTATGTAATGATATATATATGATACTGGGTACATCACTAAGGACTTGAAAACATCCATTTTCATCACACTACCGAAGAAGCCAAGAGCTGTTGAGTGTGAGGATTACAGAACTATTAGCTTAATGAGCCAGATAGCTATGATACTACTCAAGGTCACACAAGAAAGAATTCAACATAAAATAGATGAGGAAGTAGCTGAAGAACAATTTGGATTCCTAAAAAACAGCAGCACCAGAGAAGCGATTATCTGTTTGATGATGTTTTGTTTTTTGAAAAATATATAGAAGTTCAAAAAAGTGTATATGTTTGTTTTATAGACTACTTTTGATAGAGCTTTTGATAGAGTACAACATGAACGACTAATTGTGTGCCTTAAAGATATAGGAGTAGACGGAAAGGACATCAGACTCATTAGTAACTTGTACTGGGAACAAGTGGCGTCTATTAGATGAGGAAATAACTATTCGTCGCCTAAAGAGATAAAAGGAGGAGTACGGCAGGGATGTGTACTGTCCCCAAGCCTCTTCAACCTATACACAGAAGGAATTTTTACACAAGTTGAAATGCTTGGACTTAACATCAATGGAAGAATCATAAAAATCTTAGGTATGCTGACGATACCGTGTTACTAGCAGAAAGTGAGAAACGGCATGAAATCAGTATTAACATCTAGAGAGATTAATAACTCATTAAAATGAGAATTGTCAAATCCTACGTATATTCAAAGCTACTGTATCGCGCAGAAGCCTGGACATTGAACAAGCAACTAGAAAGTCGCATAGAGGCCCTGGAAATGTGGATTTCACAATCTCTTTTGCAACAGAATTAGATTGGTCGTTGTCTAGATCCTAATGCTCCTTCTATATCCCTGCAGAGTGAAAGCTGAGCTAGCCACCTGTCTCACACCACAAGTCACCACTGCAGCACACATCCACCAGTCAGTGAACAAGATTGAGTTTGCGCACATAATATCCCTTAAATGATGAATGAACACAGAAACATGCAACATATATAAATCCAATCACAGTAATTACCGAATATATCCTCATCACAATCTAGCACTCGAATAACACTGCCTTCTCCAGGCCTACTAAATCTCATCCACCACAACAGTTAACCAGCCACTCTCCCGGCCCGAACTCACTCGATCCAACCCACTCTGGGTCTAGGCCTCAACTAACTATCCGACCCCCTCTAGGTTTTGGCTTCCACTCACTATATAGTCTCCTGACTCAACACAACACTACCCCCCCCCCCCAGCCCAAACTTTGCCTCACAACCACACTAGCGGGCTGACGCCTCCTCAACTCCCCCTTAAACACACTGCCTCCAACCTTCCTCGTCTATCTTCTTATTTGCCCTTTCCGGGGACCCACCATTCTCAGGCCCGGTTATTTGTTTATGTACTAGCAGTTTGGCTCCGGGCAATCATCCCAATGTTGATGAACCCAGGCATGTTACAGTAGATATACAGAATAATATGTCATATTTCATTGAAACAAAAACAATCAAATGCAGATGTTCTAGAAAAACTTGCAATGAAGGGAGAGTTGTTGTTCTTCTTCTTCTTCTTCTTCTTCTTCTTCTTCTTCTTCTTCTTTCTTTTCTTCTTCTTCTTCTTCTTCTTCTTCTTCTTCTTCTTCTTCTTCTTCTTCTTCTTCTTCTTCTTCTTCTTCTTCTTCTTCTTCTTCTTCTTCTTCTTCTTCTCTTCTTCTTCTTCTTCTTCTTCTTCTTCTTCTTCTTCTTCTTCTTCTTCTTCTTCTTCTTCTTCTTCTTCTTCTTCTTCTTCTTCTTCTTCTTCTTCTTCTTCTTCTTCAGCATTCTGAGCCATTGAGGTTCTTTGCTGCATATACAAGCCGTCTTCATTCGTATCTCTGGTGGACCTTCTCTTGCCAGTCGTTGATTTCAAGTGCTTGTAGATCTGTATGTATATTATCTCTCCACCGTCTTCTTGGTCTACCTCGGGCTCTACGGTCATTTATTTCTTGAGTGTAAGCGAGTTTTGTTTCCCTTCATTCTATATGCCCCAGCCATTGCAGTCTATTAGCTTTCATGATACCAGTGATTAGCGGGGACTTAAACAGATCATAAATATCTGTGTTGCTTCTTCTTTTCCACTTTCCACTTTGTGTATCCCTAATGGGCCCAAAGATGCTTCTTAAGACTTTGTTCTCAAAGGTTTGTAACAAGGCTTTATCCGTGATTGTAACAAGAGAGAGTTGATGACAGAAATAAAGAGGAGGCAAGTGAAATATTTCGGCCACGTTAAAAGATAAAAGACATGATACTCTTATAAAAACCATACTGGAAGGCAAGGTTGAGGGCAAGCAAGCAAGAGGTAGACAACGATACAAGTGGGAAGATAACATCAAGAGATGGACGAACATCCGCCTGACAGAATGTACAGTCAAGGCGAGAGACAGACAGTGTTGGAGATCCATTGCAGCCAGCCTTCATTGTGGAGACGGCACCTGATTAATTGATTGATTGAGAACATTACTTCGCATCTCCAATTTAAAAATATGCAATGTCCAACAGTATGCCAACTTGTTTGGTCACTTAATAGCCGTGCTTAACTGTTGCTGTCTGTTAGCATTAGTTGTGACTAAAAGCAAAGTCCACATTGGTGTAGCAAGGAGATCTGGCCACTAAATAGTAATCTAAGAATGCTGATCATCTTCTATCCGTGCTTAACCTCTGTGCCCCTCCCCCTCCCCTGTGCAGCGCATCTACCAACCACTCAATTGACGTTTTCTTATACCACATTGTTAGCATCTCTGGAATGAAAGAATATAGTGTTTGCATATATGGAATAAGCTTCCAAAAACTCACTGGGAAGCCCAGGAGTATAGTCTGTTTAGTATTTACTCAAGATACTGAGTCTGTTGGAGAACGAACAGGGAAGACACAGCATCGCCCAACTGCGCAAGACGCATAATACTAATGGAGTAGTAGTCTCCATCAACAATAACTCAAAGACCACCGCATTAATTCAGAATATTCACAACAAGAGAAAGCCAACATCAAACTTCCCCACGGAATAACAGTGGAAGCCACTCGACACCGCACGATCAAACGATGGGTCATCGAGCGAGTTAAGACCCATCTCACAAACGATCAGATCAGGGAGATGAGGTCGAGAGAGACCTCGACACTAAACATTACCAGTGCAGAGAGTATAATAGGGAAGAACAACACACACCCCCCCCCCCCCCCCCACCACAGTCGTCATCATCACACATCGGAGGACCGGATGATCCCTCACACTATAAGATGGGACAGAAGAGAACAGGTTCCAGAGCACTACATACATAGAGTGCTCCAGTACTCTAGGTGCCAGAAGTTTGGCACACCCGTGCCACGTGCAAAAGTGAGATGGAGGTCTGCAGATACTACTATGGACTCAACCCATACAGTCAGTACTCGCAAGCTAAGATCGACACTGACTTCAGGAGGCCTAACCCAAACAGAAAGTGTGCCAACTGCCTCGGCAATCACGACGCCAGGTATTTCTGCTGCCCCTGCCACCAAGACAGCAAGGAAGCTATGGAGATCGCCATCAAATCCAGTCTACCTTATTAAGATGCGAGGAGGCAGTACGAGGCTACCACATGAGATTCAATTTCACAAGCATGGAGGAGAAAAGAGACCAGACACCAGAGACGCACATAACAGCTGTTCAACGCATCCTGTACGAACTGAAGCAAGTGCAGCAGACGATTGAGCAGGATGTCACTCGAATGCCTGCAATAAAGGTTGAGACAGAAGAAACTCTGACAAAAATACAAGAAGAAAGAGAAAAGATACAACAGTTCAAGTCAAATAATGAGACGTCAGAAACAGAAGTTACGAAGTCACAGACAGAAGAGATAGAACCAGACGAGGAAATAGAAGAGGTAGACATCCAAACAGACAGCGACCACGAATGCGCGGTTGCCAGGGGAAGAGATTACTCTCCAGCAAGAAAAAGATTCCAAGCTGTCCACGACACAAGGTACCAGAGAAGGCCCAGAAGATACGAAAACAGACAAAGACCAAGAAGAGATGTCTGGAGGAAGGATGACGATTGGTAAAACTCCCTGAAGGAAACAGCACCATAAGACGGGACGGGAGCACAATTTCGCCAGGACATACAAGTGTGCGACTCTGTCCAGACGTGTAAAACCACAAGGATGAAACGAACACAATGACAATAAATCAAAATCCAGGAAGCAGATAAATGCATCTCTATTTAAGAAAGAAGAAGTACGAGATACACCATAAGGGCTCCTAACTATAACGAAATCGATAAGTCGACGGTTGAATGGGGCCATTCTTCTCAAGAACTGGAATTGGAATTGGCATACGCTTTGGAATGATCTAGGTACTAAATGTATTATACTTGCTTATTGTGTCCTGGTTTCGAGTGACAATCAGCTCGTGATTCCGCGACGCGACCACTTGTATTTTTAGCTACCTATAATCTACTCTGGATATCCCAGCTGCGTTTCATTGTTTCATAACGTAAAACAGAAACCAATTCATCTAAATGTTATTAAATTGTCAACCTAATGCAATCCTACCTTGGAAGCTCTCATTCATTGTGAGCTGATCCTTTGCAGTACGCCGCTACGATCACTGTCTGTCAAACAATGCTCGATCATTTGCGAGTTCCTATACCTCATAAGTCCTCTAAAAGTACTGCAGAGTTTTGGTCATTGACCATAACTTTATGAAGGGAAAATCCCAACTGCACCTCCCCGCGGTAGAGGATGGGAAACACACCACGGTGTGGCTAACACAGCTCTGGGGACCGAGTATCCACCGGAATAAGTGGACAACTCTGCAGCTGAGCAGAGCAGAGCACTCACTTGTCCTGACAGTCGGAAATGGCTGTCAAAGGCAGGGTTGAAAGACCACCATGTGGATGTGGAAAGCAAGGGAAAACTACCACATTATTTTCACAAGATTTCATGGCAACACAAATTTCAGAGATAATTAACGACGTTAATGGCAGTCTTGGGATATCCTCGTCCGGTAGGGATAGTCATGAGCCACATGTGACACCAGACCGTCATCCAGCTACTGTTGGCGAAACCATAACTAAACTAAATACATTTAGAGTAAGAAAATGGAATGTTAGGGCACTACATGCACTAGGAAAGTTAAACAATGTTCTAAGAGAATTGGAAAGTATGAAAATGAATATACTAGGCATACGTGAGATGAGATGGAAGGGATCGGGCAAAATTATAACCGACAAACACACAATAATTTATTCTGGAGGGAATATACACGAAAAAGGATGTAGGAATAATATTTGATGAAAAAACAGCCAAATCAATTAATTGATACTGGTGTATCTCAGACAGAGTTATATTGGTCAAAATCAAAGGCAAACCAATAGATATAAATATTATACATGTATATGAACCAACGACAAGCAGTAGTGATGATGAAATACAACACTTTCATGATAAAGTAGAAATGGTGATAGCTCACATTCGATCACAAGAAATAAAAATAATACTGGAAGATTTTATTGCAAAAGTACGAAAAGGAAAAATAGAGGATATAGTGGGGAATTACGGTTTAGGTACAAGAAATGAAAGAGGAGAGAAACTAATAGAATTGGCAAATATTAATGATATGATAATTGAAACCACATGGTTTAAACACCATACAAGACGACTATACACATGGAAAAGCCCTGATATGAAAATACGCAACCAAAGTGACTACATACTTATTAATAAAAGATTTAGAAATGCGTTAATTAATGTAAAGACAATGCCTGGTGCTGACTGTAATAGTGATCATGTACCAATATGTGGACAAATAAAAGTAAGATTAAAGAGAGAGGAAAAATGGTTAAGAACTTGAGACCTAATAAAGAGGTTATGAAAGTAGATAAAGAAATTCAAGAACAATACAGAGTGACTGTGAACTATTTGTACAATGCAATAGCTAAGATACAGAGTATAAATACATAATGGGAAATGTTAAAGGGACTCCATTCATCAAACTAGAAAAGAAATATTACCGGAGAGAAGCCAAAAAGCTAAGAAAAAATGGATGAATAAAGAAATCGTAATGCTGATGGACAAAATGAAACAGAATAAAAATGACAAACAAGAATATGCTAAGAAAATAAAAGAAATAAGAGATAAATGTGCGAAGGCAAAAGAAAGTTGGTTAAACGAGCAATGAAAAAAAAAAAAAGGAATTAATTCCATTAAAGATCCCCCCCAAAATATGTACAGACATATCAGTGAGCTCACAGGAAGAGAAATAAGAATAAATACAAGGTGTTTTAATTCAAAAACAGGAAGGATATTATTGGAGGAAAGTGCTATAATGAAGAGGTGGAATGAGTGTGTAAGAGAATTATATAATAGAGAAAGGGAAGAATTAACAGAAGAAAGTAACTTAGAAGGCCCACCTATTCTAATAGAAGAAGTCGCTAACGTTATGAAACATATGAGGAAATTAACTTAGAAGGTCCACCTATTCTAATAGACGAAGTCGCTAACGCTATGAAACATATGAGGAAAGGAAAAACAGCTGGGCCAGATGAAATCACAATAGAAGAATTACAAGTTTTAGGAGAATTTGGAGTAGATTTATTAACCAAAATGTTGAATGATAAAAAGAGGCTAATGAAACTCGAACACTATATACAACAATTAGAAAGAGACAAACAAAATTTTTTTCGTCATGTGATGAGAAAACAGGGATTGGAGAACATCGTGACAACTGGAAAGATCGAGGGAAAGAGAGGCAGAGACAGACCATGAGAAATGATGGTGGGCGGATTGAGACGGTTTCATGGAGGAATATCATCGGCAGATTTGATCCAGAACACCAAAGACAGATCTATGGAGAGCCATGAACACCTACGCCAGCTGGCAAGGCACTTGATGATGATGATGATGATGATGATGATGATGATGATAATGACTTATGAATGTGTATGTCCAAGGTGTCTCCGGTGTCCTATTTATCATCCTCATGATGGTCGACTTCTGCCTATTTTCCAGGAATCATATCTTCCATAAATGTTTTCCCTCCAAACCACTGCCTAAGTATTTCCATTTCAGAGACGTCTGCCTGTTATCTTCGATTATCAGATCTTGTAGAATGTCAGTATTTCTCTTTTTCTTGGTCCACGGTTTTCTACGAACTTTTCTGTAACATTTAAGTTCAAGTGCCTGGATTTTCTTCTTCAGTGATTTCGAAACGGTCCATTTCTCGTGTGTGTTGCCACGGGACACCTGAATGGTCTTTACTATTTGCTCTAATTTGCTTGTTGGTGTTGTTATATAGACTGTTTAATTTCTGTGTTGCAACGTTCAGTCTCCGCATGACTACTTTTGAGCAGTCACCATGTTGTTGACCGAGGAGCCATTATATTAACAGTTGTGTGACAATTTCAGTTGTTTTTTTTCTTCCATTGATGATTGTGATGTTTTGGTTGACATGTGTTGTCTGTGGACACAATTTTTAGTTTTACTTTTTAAGTTCAGAAAATAAAACAAACAAACCAAAAATTTAAAAAAAAAAAATAAACATAAGAAAAATATATTAAATTGTGTCTCATGGTAAACTACAATAGCTCGAAATAACCTAGTACAATTTAAGAGGAGGACCGTGTCATCTGCATACATTAGCTGTGAAAGTGGACTTTCATCGATTATGAATAGATTAAAATTGTTACCCTTTTCTTCATCGTTGATGTTTTAAATTACATTGTCTGCACGTTGAACAGAGATTGCAGCTATAGTTTACTTCGCTTTGCACTTCGAATGAGTTTGATGTTTCACCGGCTAATTTGACAACTGCTAATTGTTCATGATACTGGTCATTCAATTAAGTGGATCAAATGTGCTGGAAACCACGAATCTGTTATTACGGTCTACAATTCCCTGTGTTGAGCACAGTCAAAGGCCATACTGCATTGTAAGAAAAAAAAAAGTATGAAGATTTACATTGTACCCTTCACATTTCTCAAAGAAAGTTATCATGTTGAATATATTGTCCCTGGTTTCTCTCCCATGCCTTATATCTGTCTGTGCGTCTTGTAATTCATGGCCTAATATACTTTTCATTCTTTGCATGACTCGCGGGAGATTTTGCTAGCACGACTTACTGTTGCTATGGTATGACAATTGATGCGAAGTTTACATATCCTTTCTGTAGGAAATAGATGGTAGCAGCGCTATAGTAGTCGCTAGGCGTTTGCCTGACGGTCCAGTGGTCTTAGGTTCGGCTACGCATTGAGGCAGCATTTACAAATTGAGCTGGGCTTCAAAGTCGACCCAGCAAAAAAAGGTACCAGGTTAGTAAAGGCGGCAGGCGTGTTACTGACCACCCACCAAGTGCCGTTTGGTCTATACAAATATGGGTGTAGCAACATAAGCCCATTCTAACTTCAGGAGTGTAAAATGGTCATTTACTTATCTTATTATGAAAGAGATGTAGATTGTTCCCTTCCATGCCTTGGGCCAAACAGCGCTGATCCATATATTCACACATTCTGCATGATAGATAAGGATACTGCCGTCTCTTTGCTGGATTAGTTATGATGGTATATCGTATATATATATATATATATATATATATATATATATATATATATATATATATATATATATATATATATTGTGCCAACGGCTTCGGGTAGATTGCAATTGGGAAGGTGCAAGCCTGACACTAGTGCGAGGAAATGCAACCTAAAGACTAAATGTCATGGTAGGGCAGACCATGCCCTAAGCATTGGTCGGCAAATTGTCTAGGATGTAAGCTCCAACAGGAAGACAGTTAGAGAAATGCTCTGCTGATCCGGTAGCTTCTAGACATAGGTGTTACCTTTCCTCTGGTGTAAACTAGACAGGCCGAGAGAGGCATCATGCTTCATGGACCAAACACATGGTCTCTAAATTCAGCCCTGCTTTGTGTTATATAGAGTTATATCTCCATTTTACAAACTATCGTCTGTCAAGATGACAAGGTGCCATTCATATCGTTACAAACTTGTCATTTCCCTTTCTCCAGACTATATATTGCCAATCGTACTTACTCTATAGAAATTCTGGTTCTTTCTTTTGGCTTTCCGTATATCTGGGTTCTTTGTCATATCTCCACGGTACTTCCGCCACCCTTCCAATATATCTGTAGTTTCTGTTAAAGTATTGCATTTATTTTATTTATTACACGTGACGATGTTCAAAATTCGTCTGTTAATGTTCTTATTTTTTTGTTGTTGAAACATTCGCAATCTCTACATGGTATAGAAAACCTAATAGCCTCAACCCAATTGAATAGTGAAAATCACAACTTGTATCTCAGCACTGCAAAAACGAAGATAATGCATACAGATAAAACCACTATGGAGAAAGAAATATATGTTAATGAGGAAAAATTGGAGGTTGTGGAAAATTTTTTGAATATCTTGGGTCATTGATTACAAACAACGGTGACACAATGAAATAAATTAAACGACGACTATCAATTGCTCTTCAAAGACTAAAACAACTGAATAAATTATGGAATGGGACAGACAGAACTACAAAAATTAGATTTTTAAGAGCATGCATATTTCCCATTGCAACATACGCCTGTGAGACCTGGACACTTACTAAACAAGCTGATCAGCACATAAATGCCTTTGAATAATACATGTTATAGACGAGTTCTAAGAATATCTTGGGTAAAGAAAAGAACAAATGCATTAATACTCCAAGAGCTGAATATTGAAGAAGGTTGACTATTTAGAACGATAAAACAAAAAAAATTGAAATATTTTGGTCACTTGAAACGTCACGAAAGTTTGGAGAGAACAATAATGGAGAGGTATATGCCTAGGAAGAGAGGAAGAGGAAGGCCAAAGAGAAGATGGGTGCAGGATGTGGCGAATGATCTCCAGATGGGTGTATCGGACGCGGGACATCTTGCTTATGATCGAGATGTTTTCCGGAAGGTTGTTATGGCAGCGAGGTTCTGCAAAGGACATGCTACTGAATGAATGAATGAATGACATGGCAACTGGAGAAGCAATATTCATTACAAAGTGTTTCTTGTCTTCTCTTAGCACACTTCTGAATTGTCTCGTCCAGTCCTTAATTGCGAGATTACTCATTTATATTTAAATTTTATTTATTTTCTTTCTTTCTTCTATTAGTCTGAATATTTCCTGCATGCAGGATCGTCTTCTTGTATACTTCTTTAATTAAGGAATCATGTTGTATGTTGATAAGATGAGAATGTCTCCTGCCGATGTGGCTAGCTCATTAGCTCTGCTGACTTCTAGTAGTGGCACTAAAACCCGGTTTTTTTTTAAAAAACTTGAATCGTATTCAATTGGAATATCAGTTGCATCGGGCCCTATTGATCGTGCTTCTTTTATCACTATTTTAAATTGTATCTTGAAGTCTGTCACAAGCAGTTCATTGTCTGTGTCGCAGTCTGCCCCAGGCGGCATCGTCTTTGCGGATGTTGTACATTTCCTCCATCTTTGTTGTGTTGAGATGTAATCAATTTGATTCCTGCAGTTACCATTGGTTGTGCATGTAAAGCCTTCAGGGATGTTGTCTAGATAGTGTATTTGTTTTTGAAAGATTGTTCTATGGGGGAAAACTTCGATTAGTTTCTCTCGTCGCTCATGAATGCCCCGTCCTGCATAGGCCTCGTATATGTTGTTGTTCTTACTTTTATTAATCTCAGATTTGTCATTGATTCTAAATGTAAAGCCTTCTGGGGTGTTGTCTAGATAGTATGTTTTTGTTTCTTTCTGTAAAGATTGTTTTATGGGGAAAAGATTCGAATAGTTTCTCCAGTATCTCATTATGTATGCTCTGTCCTGTATAGGCCTCGCATCTTTTCTTGTTCTTATTATTATTAAACTCAGATCTTCGTAAGAAATCCTGTATGATTACCATGTTGGCTCTTTGTTTACTGTTTGTTATCTTTTGTAAACTACTGTAACATTTCCTAGCGTCATCCTCTTGTGTGGCAGTTATTGGTGCAGTCTTAGTGGCTTTCACTAGTGCCAAACACATTGACACATTTTTGTGAAATAACTTTATCATCGTGTATAACTATGATTTAGGAAACAACCTTACCCTAACACAAACTGTTATATATTTACTATGCTACCACGGCATCAACAGCAATGCTGGGGACAGGAAGTTATGGTGATCATATTCTGATCGTGTACAATCTGAAAGTGAATCTAAAAATCATCGAAACATCAAAAATAACGCCCATGATCCAAACAAATATGTTGAAAGCTGCCTACACTAGAGGTAAGAATACACGTGTGGTAGAAGGAACTCCGGTGGTATAGTAGTTAGTGTATTTACCTGTTAACACAGTGTCCGGATTCGATATCTAGCAAAGGCAGGATTATTTCATCCGCAATGTGGCTCTGGAGTAGACACAGTCTCGTGGAAATGGGCACTGGACAATTTGCAGGATGTTCTAGGAATTATCTGAGATAGAAAGACGACGATAAAGAGAACTGGCCGCCCAACCTCATATGTCGGGATCTACATTATGTTAAGGCCTAACACTTCACACCCAACGTCAGTGTCTGCAATGGGCCTACCTTTAACTTTGATATGACAGAAACAAAACAGATGTGAAGCACTTCAATGACTTATGTCAATAGAAAAGATATTGCAAGAATTCATAAAATATATAGGGATGATGTCAATGAAAAACAAAAACAGCGAAGACACACAAGAAATGTTTCATTTGATTGTATCAAGAACCCTAGAAGAGGATTTAAAGTGGTTTGTTTTTCTTTAAAGAATCAAACATAAAAGTTGATATTACACGTCCTCCTGATCTCTTGGGTGGTGCGATCAGATATTTAGCTCTCTCGGATAAGGGCAAATAGCAGTGGAATTCGTGCTCAAGTTGTGCACGTTAAAAATCCTACGGAAAACACCAAAAGCAGGTCTTTAAGCAATTGCTCTGGCAAAATTATTTGGAAAGAAAACATTCCCAAGTGTAGATAGAACGTTACATTTGATTATACCTGTCTACCTGACACAAATGTATGCCAAAGTCGGACAATCTGACCTCAAAGGTGCATAACTTTGTGTGACGGACTTTCCTCGAAAGAGGAACGAACAAGAAGAAGAAGAATCAAGAAGACTGCTGCCAAGGAGTGATGATACGTCATCTATCTAACAAATAAATACACAATTCAAGAAGATTGATTGATTGATTGATTGATTGATTTAGGAACCGACATCCACAGCATTCAATTCAAGAAGACATGGCATGAAGGTACATACAAATGCCTTACTGAGCAATTCAAACAAAACGTAAGCAACATGACCTCTATAAGAAAACCTTGCACAAGCAAACAAGGGACATACCAGGCAAGCGTAATTGCATACAAACAGACTGTATCAAGTCAAAGTAGGGCACAATTCTAATGGACAATATAGACATGGTAGGGAGCCACGGTAGCATAGAGGCTAGATGCTGGTCTGTCGCCATGGTCGTCGGGAGCTGCATTCCGCATCCAGACGCATACTTTGTTTAACTGACTGGGCTCCTAAGTCGACTCATCCTAAACAGGTACTAAGAATTGTATCGGTAAGTAAAGACGGCCGGTGTAATATTGTCCACATCGCTCCTAGAGTTTCCATTTAATTATAAACATATGGCTATAACACCACATAACCAGTGCTCCTTGAGGCGCGTAGAAGTGTCATTTACTTTGTAGATGGTAAGTATAAATAGAAAAATTGCATGATGGTCAACAAGGGAATAAACCTGGAATGTCCACCCATACTCAGAAGTGAAGTTAGGTCAATGGACTACGTTAAAACTCCAGGCAGAACAATATTCCTGTAGAAATATATGATGTAATGGGAGAACTTGGCTTAGAGAAAAAAAATACCAGGAATTGGTTTCGTCGCCCTGCTACTGAGTTGAGTGCGTGGCGCGACACTGTGAGCTGTGAATTTTGTGTGAAAGGCTTTTACCTCTGCCCGCGGTTGTTTGTAGCATGAACTGCATGTTCGGGATAATGGCGGCCGGCTTTGTCGCTGAAATGACCGGTTTGCCTTATACAGCAATGTGTGGCTGTTGGTTTTCTAATGACTGCCGCTTCCATCGACGACGAATTGTATTTTTCGTGGAGGGCTTTTGTGTTGAAATTCTGGTGGTGGCAATATGCATAGTGTACCTGTGCGGGCTGTTAGTTTATCAAGACTCCTGTACGTTCCACTTTTCACATCGTGCAGTGATGAACATTTTGTGTGATATTCACTGGCACAGAAACGAAACATAGTGGGGACCACCCGTTGCCGTGAAGTTGGAACCGCGACTAATGACTAATGACTAATCAGGAATAAACCATGGGAGATTCCCTGAAATATCTGCTGATAAGTTTTCATCGCAATAAATACAAATTAAGCAGGAACAACAGAATGCAAAAGAAAAACAATAATCATGTTAAAGGGTCACGACGCCAAAGAAATGCCTTGCACTATAATCCAAATGACACGATATAAAATATGACCAGAATACAATGATCCTTGTTTGGATTTGTTGCAGATAGAGGAACAAGGAATGCAATTTAAATATATATATTTAGATGCAGAATACGTCATATGTATACTTTATATAATATTTAAACAGCTTATGACAATGTACTCTGACCTGTCAAAAACTGTCATTTACTGCCAACATAGTACCTTGCGGTGTATGGCAGAGGGATCTTTGAGCCTGAGGAATTAAGGCTACCTGGCTAGTGCAGTCGCAGGCGAACTGTGCAGGTTAGGGTTTTCCTTTTGCTCCCGACAGAAAAATATCCCACACCTTACCGAGGGATCGAACCCGGGTCTCCCGAATGAGAGTCCAGCGTTCTAGCCACTCGGCCAGCCGCTTTCGACAAATCGTTTTCGACAAAAAAGGTTGTAAGTAAAAATGTGTTTTATCACCTGGTTATTCCAACATTTATAGCGTACCAATACTCAAAACCATCGAAAATCTTGATACTAAAGTTTGTTGTGATTGTGTATAAATTTGTTTCGTTTCATTGATCGGCCATTTCAAATGATAAATTAAAACTTGCGATGTTTCCACACCATGCGTTAACAATTAGAAACAGTTACATATATAAACGTCAAAATTATTAAAAGACGGCGGCGCATTTTACAAGAGTTTATACATACAAAAGGTAGTCACATGCAAATACTACCGTTGAGATGCGTAGCGCTATAAGTAAAGTAAAGTAAAGGTAAAGAAAAGTACATTTGTAGCACAGCTAGAGTATTGTGTATGTAGTGCTACACCAGTATTTCTATAGACCAATTGACACTCAATGAGGAATTGGTGTTAATACACGTGGCAGCTTATACTTCTCATGACATTTTCTGGACCGTTTTTATGTTAGATCAACCTAAGAACCAAAATCAATTAAAAAAAAAAAAAAAAAAAATCACCTGGATCACACAGCTATCAGGCCTCCTAGTTGCCACTGTGCTAACGGGACTCTCGTGAGAAGTGCAATGTTTTCACATGTTATAGGCCACCGTGTGAAGCGCATGGGTGGCCCGTTCCCTCCCTCTTCGCCTTTTCTTCCCCGGCAATACAAAAATTATTAACATGACACGGTACCAGTTTTATCAGGCACGGTGGACCCCCAGAGACAACAATTCTGGCCTTCGGTAAATAACAAATGTATGGGAAAATGCAGGCCAGGAACGTGAGTGATGGAATGGTAGTGTTTTTGTACTCACCACATTACAAATCCACACGTACACATTCATGAGGAGTGACAGTAGTCAAAAAAGTTCATTATAGGAAGACTTCTCGAAAATGGCAGTTTGTCTGATTATAGAGAGAAAAGACAGAATTCTCCCTCAGCTCACGGGAAGTTAGGCATTTCAATTTAACGTCTTGGTGAAAGCCGAGAGACTATGTCTGGACAACTCGTTAAAAGCTGTCACAGAGACGTTTGGATAGGCGATCGACTTTTGGTCACATGACACTCGTGTACCAGTAAAAACCGGGAACTCTTGCCAAACACCAAGTAAGGGGCGTTAATCCAGCGGAAACAACGGAAATAAACATCCACGAGACCTCATCCACGCAATAAACGTGACTTCTAGACGGCACACTTAAGCAGTACACTAATTTGGTTACACATTTTTCAGAGCTATATATATATATATATATATATATATATATATATATATATATATATATATATATATATATATATGAGTCAGGCTACATAGAACCTGTACTTTTATATGGATGTGAAGCGTGGACAATGAGCAGTCAGGCTGAAAGACATCTGATGGCTGTAGAGATGTGGTTTCTGAGAAAAATGCAAAGAATACCATGGATAGCCAGAAAGACCAATGAACAAGTCCTTCAAGAAACAAATGAAGATCGTAAATTGATTAGAGAAATTAGACGTAGACAGTCAAAATTCTTTGGGTATGTTATGAGAAGAAATGGATTGGAGAATTTGGTGACAACTGGTAAGATCGAGGGGAACAGACCAAGGGGAAGACCTAGAAGCAAGTACCTGGATGGCTTGGCCTTGTGGCATGGTCGAGACAGAAACACGGAGCTGATCCATGACTCTGGTGATCGAGTGAGATGGCAGAACATGACCGCCCACGCTTACCGGCATGGCACATGATGGATGGATGAGTCAGGCGGGGAGTCTGACGGTAGTACACGCTTTCAAGGTCCAGACACTTGCGATTGACAGATGTACGTGCCCAGTGGTACGGGCGCGTATACGACCCTTAAATGCGGGATTTGGCTGAACGCCTCTAAGTCAAATCCCAAAGGTTTAGGGTCTGGCCATCACTCGCCTCCTGCTCGTGGAGGCGAGGTCTCGGAGGTTTGACGCTGAGCCGCCAGTGTCTGCAGCCTACCTTGTTCCAGACGTAGGCCAGTATATTCCACATGGCTAATAACAAGTGTGAGACCATTATCTAATATTACTGTATCGTGTAGTTGTGATGTTCGCATATTGCCCATGCCTTTATAATGCATATCTTTTATATTGTTGCTGTTCTTTGTTAGCCTTGAATGATGTGTGAATGAAATAATGTATGAAAGAGAGTGATAGAAGGGCAGAATGTTAGACGGGCCTGCGTGCCCAATTCTTAACCCTTTGAAAATAAAGTTTGTTCGTTCGTTCGTTCGTTCGTATTGGTTACCATTCCTCTGGATCAAACAAGGCAAGGCCGAGAGAGGGAACATGTCGTCTGGACACCACATCTTCTCTGAAGCTCTGCCCAGGCATTGTGAGATGGAATTTTGGACAAATTCCAATCCACATACTTTGGTCTGTCAAGACTGCAAGGTGCCACTCATATATATATATATATATATATATATATATATATATATATATATATATATATATATATATATATATATATATATAATTGCCTTTAACGATCAATCTAAATTTATTAGTTACCTTTTGAAAAAATAACGATTAATTAATAGTTAATTTTAATTAAAGCAAAATGAGTTATTGTCACATTACTCACATTATAGTCGTATTTGTCAAAAATCGAAATAACACTGGATCGTCTTGTTCATGTCATCTAATAATAATAATAATAATAATAATAATAATAATAATAATCAACTATGCAAACAGAAGAGTATGTTGACAGTATTTGGTTCAAGTGACGAGCGCGTCTTATTAACAATATAATCAGCAGAGCTGAACAATTGTTCACATGGAACTGAGGTAGCCGGTATGCAGAGAATGGTCTTGGCAAGGAATGCCAATTTTGGATAGCGATGTTAATTAAATTTCCACCATTATAGAGGGTCAACCTATTCAGCAACTTTCTTCTCCATTTTATAACGTAGCAATTCATCAGAAGAGCTGTCGACATGATCTTCCGTGTCTGAGTCAGACTCCATTAGCTTAATACGCTTTTCACTTGGTTCACATATAGTTTCATTGTCAATGTCAGTATCATTCGTTCCTGCAGTCTCCATCTGCTCATCATGAACATCAGCTGCTATTTGTTAGTCAATACGTGACCAAGTTTGCTCTTTTGCATCTTTTGACAAACACTTAGGTGTTTGTAGCGTGGATCAACTGATGTTGCAATCTGTAGTATTTCAATACTTGTCATATTAGCTACACGTTCAAGGAAGTCATTAATAGATGCTGCTTTAAATTTAGCTATGTAGCCCGGATCATCATCGTGTACAGTCATATGCTTTGACAACGATGATAACAGTGGCAATACACAGCTACATGAAACATAATCTTGACCGGTAAGCACGACCGTGATCTGACAGAATGTCCAAAACTTTGACATATTTCGACATTTTCTCCCAATCCGAATCTGACAGTTTTGGATCTTTGCTTCAATTTCATCTGACATGTAGACAGTTAATGCTTCTCTGGTCTGTAGAAGACTGTAGCATAATAAAAATCTTGCTGGTACATCTTCCTGCAGCTTACACAATGGTGACTCAGTATAAGTTTGCAACTCGGATGTGTTTGCAGCACTATGTTTAAATGTCCGACAATTTATTCGACATTTGCCAAACAATGTTTCGGTATCAGCGGCTTTAAATCCATGTAATATGCTCAGTTGTAAGCTATGAGCCAAACAAGGAAAATGTGCAAAACCGATTTTATCAACAGCTAAAACCATATTTCTTGCATTGTCAGTAACTAGAGCCTGAATTATGTTCGTTATATCCCAATCTATTGCAAACTGTTTATATAACTCGGCAACACTGTCAGAATAATGAAGTTCAATAGCATTCACGCATTTAAGAACAACATTTTTCAATTTATAGTCATCGGCAATCCAATAGCCAGTAATTCCACAATAGCTTTCGTTACCTAGAGATGTCCAAAAATCAGATGTTAGCGAATTCTCTTTGCGTTTTTCACAGATTCTTTAACACTTTGAATCTTGCTGTTTTACTTAGCAGTCAACAACAGTTTGTCAATAGTGCGGCGGGAAGGTATTCAGCATTTTACAATGCTGTCCATAATACTTGATGAAGGCCGTCGTCATCTACTATTGATATTGGTCTGCCACTACTAGCAATCCAGTTTGCAAGTAATACTTGAATATCATATTGTAATACAGCACTCACTGGACGATCAGATGAACGACAAAAATGACACAAAGCAGCCTGCCTCGAAGCAGGTAACGATGCTGCAATAGACCGTTTCAGCTGAAGTTTCTGATACTGTAGTGGATGTTTGGTTTGGAAGTGGTAAGTAAGCGAAGTGTTAGAATCATGGTAGACAAACGATTTATCACAATGAACGCAATAAATATTTTCAGCATTTTCAATATTTCCACCAGTCAATACTTTTAAACCAAAATGTTCATATAATCGTCTGGCAATTTGTTTATATTTATCCGCTGCCATATGGTTAATTTTAGACTTCCGGTTCATTAAGATCAGACATAAATATATTGAGAGCTATATTCTGCAATCTTTTAAGAAGAAGGGTGAATCCAAAGCAATTTAAAACGATGGTCATTCCGACATGCAAGCGCGCGCGCGCGCGCGCGCACACACACAAACATACACTCACGCACACAATTATGTATACAGAATTATTTCCTTCATCTCGAATGACAAAGATACATTACAGAGAATATTCTTCATCTTGTAAAATGGTGCCTTTTGCTGGGCTATTCTACATTTAAATGCCTTAATACATATTTCATAAGATATTATTAAAGCTCTTGTGGTCAGGTCTTAGTCAGATATGACTGAGCTACCGTATAACAGTAGACGGTACTACCTGGTTTCTGTTAGCGCCGAACGTTGGGCGGCGCTTACCAAACCCGACACCCCACATTGTGCCAACGGCTTCGGGCGGAAGAGCGCAATTGGGAGGGTACAAACCTTACCCTGGTGCGAGGAAATGCAAGCTAAAGACAAAATTGTCATGGCAGGGCAGACCAGGCCCTAAGCCTTGGTTGGCGACTGGTCTAGGATCGAAGCTCCGACAGGCGGACAGTTAGAGCATTGCTTTGCTGATCCGGCAGCTTCTGCAGCTTGTCTTGTTCCAGATGTAGGGGTGTTACCTTTCCTCTGGAGTGAACTAGGCAGGCCGAGAGAGGGATCATGCTGCATGGGGAACACATGATCTCTATATTTTAGCCCAGGCTTTGTGCTATGGAGAGGCAATATATGCCTTTTTAAAGCACAAACTATCGTCTGTCAAGACGGCAAGGTGCCAATGTGTGTGTATTAAAGCTCCCAAATACTTTAATACATTGACTTGTTTCTTATTGGTTTTCTTTTACTTTGAGATTGCATTTGGACATACACTTTTTCTTTGTAATAACCAGTACTTCTGTTTTTATTTGCTGTTATTCAGTCCTTTGTTTTTACTTTCTGATGCATTTATATCTATGGTTTCTTGTAACCGTGGTTTATTATCAGCGAACAAAGCCATGCCATCAACAGGACGCATGTTGTTTATATTATACCCACCAACCGATATGCCTGGCATACCTTGTATGGATGTCACTATTATTTCACCGCACAAATTGAAAAATAATCAAGTGATAATACGCAACCCTTGTAACACCTTGTTTAATGTGTTGAAAAATTCCTAGCTGGTTGTCAATGATGTTGCACTTTGTTGCACGTGCATGACCTTTATTATTCTGTGATCTTTATCAGCAATGTTTAACAATGCCAACATTGTAATCATATCTTCGTGTTTCACCTGAGGAAATGTCTTAGTGCAGACAATATAGCTCAGATATAGATCTCTGTACATGGTTATCATCCCCCTCCCCCCTGTATTCTAGACAATAAACTTACGAGGCAGTAAACGACGTAGCAATCAAGTTCCCGGATAGATCTGCTCGTAAAAAGAGGACACGAGACATTGTGGAAGAAAAATAAAGCATTCGGGATAAATGTTCGAGGTTTAGACTCGAAGGCCAACTGACAGAAACAAATTCTGAAACATGAGGTTCCTCCCAGTACGCAGTCTGGATCAGAGAAAAGAGTAGAGCATAGTCAACCAATCTAAAAGAAATCTCCTTACGAACATAACATTTTACAAGACTTCAAGCAGACCAAAATTAGCTCACTTTACCATCCCCTCGACGTTTTTTTTATAAATCTCTCTCTCTCTCTCTCTCTCTCTCTCTCTCTCTCTCTATATATATATATATATATATATATATATATATATATATATATATATATATATATATATATATATATATATATCGCACTATAGAAACAGAAAGTATATTACAGCTTAGTTCATAAGTGAGTGGAGGTTTAGTATATTTCAAGTCGCTACGTGGATCGAAGTGCACCTTTCCCGGTCACTTATCTCTTAGTTATAGTTTGTGTCCCATCTTCTCTAGTGACTTATCTTCCGTATTTCGCTGACCTGTGCACACATTTAACAACTAGCAAAACGAATATCACAGGTCGTAAAGTGTTTCCACGAACAGTGACTGTCATTCTTCTCTTGCTCCTTTGGGCCGACTCTTTATGGCACCTGATATCGACATGAGTTGAGATGACATGAGTTGAGATGACATGGGTTGAGATGAGTGAGTTGACATGAGTTGAGTTGGAGTTGACATGAGTTGATTTGAGCTGAGTTGACTTGAGTTGAATTGAGTTGACATGAGTTGAGTTAACATGAGTTGAGTTGACATGAGTTGAGATGAGTTGGGTTGACATGAGTTGACTTGAGCTTAGTTGAGTTGACATGAGATGATTTGACATGAGTTGAGTTGATATGAGTTGAGTTGACATGAGTTGAGTTGAGTTGAGTTGAGTTGATATGAGTTGAGTTGAGTTGAGTTGACATGAGTTGAGTTGACATGAGTTGACTTGAGCTTAGTTGAGTTGACATGAGATGATTTGACATGAGTTGAGTTGATATGAGTTGAGTTGACATGAGTTGAGTTGAGTTGAGTTGAGTTGATATGAGTTGAGTTGAGTTGAGTTGACATGAGTTGAGTTGACATGAGTTGAATTGAGTTGACATGAGTTGAAATGAGTCAAGAACCAATATCACGGCACTCATGACATTCCAATACGCAACATCTGCAACAACCAGCTAAGAGTCCCGATAGTAATGGTACCAGAAGCAGTCTGATTATGTGTGGGTCTGGCATTTCCTAAGAGTTTTAAATGTCAGTCAGATACCTGATAACGATATTAACACAGACATACTTAGGGTTAGCCAGAAAGGCTTGAAAGATGCTCTGAGTTTTGTAAGCAGAACTAATGAAAGAAATTCAATATTCAACAATATCCCATCATTCCTCCCATCCTACATAACCCAGACCATTTCACTACTCATTATTACATTATCTGCTCTATATGACCTCTGGTAATGGTATGACAAAATCGAGTCTGTGGTGGCTTAATGGGATGGTTCAAAGGGATTAGCATTTTATATGATTAAAATGCTAAAAGGGTTGGAAAGGGGCTGAAGTTGGATCACTGACATTAATCGATTAACAAGTATGGATAAGCATACGATGTTCCGACATAAATCGCTACATATACTGTTTAACAACCACTGATTAGACACCGCACGCTTCCGACCTGTTTCGCTTACATCCTTATAAGACGTGGGTGGCCGCTAATGACAGCTTTCAGGAAACTATTACTTCCACGAAAACCAGACACTGGCAACTGTTGGAGAAATAACACGTGATAGGTGGATGCATGTATCATTACATGGTTTTGGGCCAAGAGGAGAGGGCCCAAGCGGTGCTGGATCAATAACAATAGCTAGCGTCAGGAATTACGCATAGAAGCTGAGAACTTTGGGGGAAGCCTTTATATAATGTGTGTGTGTGTGTGTGGGTGGATGTGTGTGGGTGTGGGTGGGTGTGGGTGGGTGTGGGTGGGTGTGGGTGGGTGTGGGTTGTTGTGGGTGTGTGTGGGTGGGTGTGGGTGTGTCTGGGTGTGTCTGGGTTGTGTCTGGGTGTGTCTGGGTGAGGGTGGGTGTGGGTGTGTCTGTGTGTGTGTCTCTGTGTGAGTCTGTCTGTGTGTCTGTGTGTGTGTCTGTGTGTGTTTGTGTGTGTCTGTGTGTGTCTGTGTGTGTGTGTCTGTGTGTGTGTCTGTGTGTGTGTCTGTGTGTCTGTGTGTCTGTCTGTGTGTGTCTGTGTGTGTCTGTGTGTGTGTCTGTGTGTGTGTCTGTGTGTCTGTATGTGTCTGTGCGTGTGTCTGTGTGTCTGTGTGTGTGTCTGTGTGTGTCTGTATGTGTCTGTGTGTGTGTTTCTGTGTGTGTGTCTCTGTGTGTGTCTGTGTGTCTGTATGTGTCTGTGTGTGTGTCTGTGTGTGTCTGTGTGTCTGTATGTGTCTGTGTGTGTGTCTGTGTGTGTATGTATGTCTGTATGTGTCTGTGTGTGTGTCTGTGTGTGTGTCTGTGTGTGTCTGTGTGTGTGTCTGTGTGTGTCTGTGTGTGTGTCTGTGTGTGTCTGTGTGTGTGTCTGTGTGTGTGTCTGTGTGTGTGTGTCTGTGTGTGTGTGTCTGTGTGTCTGTATGTGTCTCTGTGTGTGTCTGTGTGTCTGTATGTGTGTCTGTATGTGTCTGTGTGTGTGTGTCTGTGTGTGTGTGTGTCTGTGTGTCTGTGTGTCTGTATGTGTCTGTGTGTGTGTCTGTGTGTGTGTCTGTGTGTCTGTATGTGTCTGTGTGTGTGTCTGTGTGTGTGTCTGTGTGTGTGTGTCTGTGTGTCTGTGTGTGTGTCTGTGTGTCTGTATGTGTCTGTGTTTGTGTCTGTGTGTGTGTCTGTGTGTCTGTATGTGTCTGTGTGTGTGTCTGTGTGTGTGTCTGTGTGTCTGTATGTGTCTGTGTGTGTGTCTGTGTGTGTGTCTGTGTCTCTGTATGTGTCTGTGTGTGTGTCTGTGTGTGTCTGTATGTGTGTCTGTGTGTGTGTCTGTCCTTGTCTGTGTGTGTGTCTGTCTGTGTCTGTGTGTGTGTCTGTCTGTGTCTGTGTGTGTGTCTGTCTGTGTCTGTGTGTGTGTCTGTGTGTGTGTCTGTCTGTGTCTGTGTGTCTGTGTGTGTGTGTGTGTGTACATGTCGTAAGTCAAATTAGTGCTGCTGGGTGTTCAATACAGTCTTCAGTTTAATCTTTTTTCATCTTGGAACGTGTTCACTGTAGCAGTCTGCTCCTGGTCTAGTTTTTACTCCTACAAAACTGCTTCTGAATATATTTGGAATCAATGTATAGTGAATTTGATTTCGAACATTATCGCGAGATCCTTTTCATGTCAATAATCGTCGGGGATGGTCTTTTATCATCTCATACGTGTCTGCCGTTGCTGTTCATCTGCTACCAAGCACATTACGGTACTTTAACATTGGTCATAGCCACCAGCCACGCCGCTTACTGTTTCATTGGCTACCTTTGCATTCAAGTCCTGGAGTATTGCTGTTATTTCATTGGTCTAAAGCCATGTCTACCTTATTTTAAAATATGTTTATATTTTCTTCTATAATATTTACTATTGGAACACATGCGTGTATTTTACCGATATTCAGAGTTACCATCAAGTATCACCAATAGCAGTAAATCTGATATTTCCCACTATTGTTTAGCTGTTTTTGCGCTCGTCCGATCCAAAATTATGCCAGCTCGTCAACTTTCCCTTCCATGTTTATCTACGTTTTTTTTTTCTTTGCACCTGACATTGCATTCTTCATGCTTTCCAGCTTTCAATTTTGCTCAAGTATTTTGACATTCAAAATACCAATGTCTTAGCTATTGTTTACATTTAATTTTCTGGCAAATTATGGCTGACCGAGAGGCTAGAATGCCGGATTCTCCTTCGGGAGAGCCCGGTTCGAATCCTCGGTAAGGTGTGGAGTTTTTTTCTGTCGGGGGCAAAAAGAAAACTCTAACCTGCACAGTTCGCGGTGACTGCACTAGCCAGGCGGCCTTAATACCTCAGGCTCAAGACCTCCCTCCCCCCCCCCCCTTTCCTGGCATACACCGCAAGGTACTATATTGGCAGTAAATGACAGTTGACAGTTTTATTGTAATAAATAACAGAACCGGAACAAATAAAGAAGTTAAAATTCTGTAAACGTTACAGGATACATCATCCATTTACAAATATTTGATAATATCGTCCCGAGAGACTGGACTCTCACCGGGAAAATCAAATAAGTTAACGTTCATTTTAAAAGAAGCTAAATTACGCATTTTGGCTACATCTGTGACTGAGTATACTCATACCTCTCAACATACACAAAAATTCATGGCTGGATGTTGATAATACTAGTAATACTTCAAACCTATTATTAGTTCCGGTGACCACATCCGACTACAGTTTGATTACACTACCAGAGGGACGTAAACTGATCGCCAACATATGTTGTCTTCAGAGAACATATTTAAACTAGAAGGTTTGTGATGTTAACTGCCCGGGGGTCAGTAATCAAGACATGTACTTGCTTTGACGTCACATATTTCGGGAGATTCATTAGAAGTACCATTTTTCTCCGTTTTAATATAAATATTAATCGTTTAGTAACTGTTGTTTAGTTGACATTTCTTAATCCTATATAAGACTCTATAAATGGATGCAGTCGGGATGGGATAGTACTACTTAATTGAACCAGTTGCGTCCATTACCCCATGTGGACAACAATCACCTTCGGATTGATAGGACTGTGAGGGTAAAACCATATTCAGCTGCTTTGGTGGTCACAGGACTGTAAGTCTGAGCCGGTGATGGACCCTTTTATAACTTCTCCTTGAGGTTGAATGGGGTAAGGGTAATGGTGAAATCGAATCGATGGGATAGCGGTTAGTGTGCTTGTCTGCCTGGGCAGTGGTCCGGGTTTAATGCCCAGCAGATAGAGTGAGGGTCTGGGGCCGACCCAGCTTCATGCCCTCATGTATAAGGCCAAGCATGGTGTGTTAATATACCAATTACGTTTGGTATAAGCATACAGCATGCGACTACGTGATTTAGTTGCTTCCTGAGAGTATGTATGACTTAGGTGCTTCCTGAAAGTCTGTAATGATATAATTGCTTCTTGCGCGTCTGTATGATATAGCTGTTTATGTCATGCCTATATGATGATATTGTTTTTTTTTTTTTTTTTTTTTTGACGTCCTCTTAATCTTTTCACTCGATATTTTCCTACTATACGTTCAATACCAGACCGCTGTATCACATATTATAAGAAAGACACGACAACGTTTCTTGAATACTTGACGACAATTTCATACCAGAACGACAATTACATACGATTCTATCAAATGTTCGTGTTTCTGTAGTACCTCTAACCAATTAGAATAAGCGGAAAGTCAGAATGGCAGAATTGATAACAGTGCTCGTTCTTAAACATCCGGTGTGCTGATGCCCAGTTAGCGGGTTCAACTCTTACACCGGTCAGTTGGACTAAAATGTTGACTTCTAGTCCTTAGGAACGTAAATTACTAGTACCTCTGAAGTCGGAGTGGGTTCTCTTAATGGCGAGGGACACTGGTATTAGGGAAAGCTACTCCACATGCAACAATCAGTCCAATGTACTCCCAGTAGTGGCACCCACCAAAAGTAGTATAACATGTATGAAATGCGCTTGATTTCAAAACGAGCGAAAGAAACCACACAAAAAAGAACACACACACACACACACACACACACACACACACACACACACACACACAATTAGAAGATGGGTTACACTTTGAATATAAGGTCCAGGCATCGGACCACTGAGCAAGTTCTACAAGAGACAAATGAAAACAGCAAACTAATTAGAGAAATTTAAATGTTGACACATTTTTTTTTTTCACGTTATGTGAAGAAATAAACTAGAGAACTTGGGGACAAGTGGTAAGATTGAGGAGAAAAGAACACTGGGAAGGCAGAAGAATAAATATTTAGATGGCTTAACCACATGGCATGATCAGGACAAGAACACAGAGCTGATTCACGACTCTGGTGATCGTGTGAGATGGCGAAACATGACCGCCCACGATTACCGACATGGCACATGATGGTGATCTCACAACACCACAGACAAGTAATATACGCCGACTTCAGAATCGATGTCAGAAGCAACGCTAAAGGGACATCTCTGGGAGTAAAATACACGTAAATACAATTGCATTGTTTTCTATGAGCGGAAACATAACCTGGCTGGTTTAATAATACAAAACGAAAGTGTCGCCTCGGAGATTTGTTTGAGAATATGACTCCATCTTTATAAACAAATGCATTGTCAGAATGTTTAACTTATAAAGACGACATTTACTGTATGTATAAGCAACACCAGTGACAGAGCAACATCAAGGAAAGTAGTGAACGATACATCAATGAGAAAAGTTTGTTAAGTTAGTGGCATGTCCTTAACAGAGTGTCGTATCAACTATAACATGTTTTTGCTTTTTGTGACAATTTTATGCTCAGTAGTTTGCCATTGCTTTCTGAAGGAGCGACGCTCATACCATTGTGAAAACCATCGCATGGTGATCTACTATCAAATCGTCTGCGGCTGATTTCGAACCAGGAATGCGGGATAAATGAAGCTGCTTTCGCTGTCCGTAAGTCATAGGGGCTGGCAAACCACAAACTTAAGCAGCAGAAGCCTTGTGTGAATGTGAAGCTCCACGCAGCAGAAGAATTTAGTGTATGTGAAGTGTCACGCAGCAGAAGCCTTGAGTGTATGTGAAGTGTCACGCAGCAGAAGCCTTGTGTGAATGTGAAGTGTCACGCAGCAGAAGCCTTTAGTGTATGTGAAGTTTTAAGACCATCACATAGTCTAGGCCTGAGTGCAAGGAGCAACACGGATGAACAGGTGGCCAGTCTTTCTCTCCCATAGCGAACGTCGAGAACAGTCATCAAATAGTCTCCTGACAATGCCAATACCATTGTCAAAACAACGTCCTAACCGCTGCACCAAAGAACCCGCTAATGAGACACCCGACCCGACTGATTTCTATTACTAATAATATGTAATTAAAGTTGTCGGCTATTCCTGGGCCAGCTAATCGGATAATCATGGTGCTCCAGACTTCAGGCAATCATTTTTGTCCTCAATTGTTAATGTCTCCGAGAATGAGCATGTGTCAGTGGTACTGCTTATACATACAGTAAATCTCGTCTTCATAAGTTAAACTTAGTAGCAACCCGAGTTTACAAATATAGACTCTAATTCTTAAGCAAATCTAAACATCAGTACTGCTGTTGTTGATGTCTTGGCAAGTTTAAGTTCAGTAGTTTGCCATTGCTTTCTGAACGACCGGCTCCCATACCAAACCGTTAAAACCCTGCGCGACACGGTCTGCTGTGGGTAAGCGGAATTACGAAACGCGCCCGTATGCCTTTGCCACGGAGTTCGGATTATATATATATATATATATATATATATATATATATATATATATATATATATATATATATATATATATATATATATATATATATATATATATATATATCTTATATATAAAAAAGGATGTGCGTATCTCCGTATGTCCTTTATACGCTCGCGAACGGCCCATCCGATTGAGATGAAATTTTCTACACGCCTTCCTTTCATTCCAGAGATGCCAACTGTCGTATTTTTTTTTCTTCTTCCTCCTCCTCCCTCCTCCCTCCTCCCCCTCCCAAAATACGTACGTCCAGGAAATGGTCTTCTACATAGACACTTCTCTCTGAGGTCCGCGATAACATCGGGAACGAGAACTTATATGACTACTTATATAAATTAAATGAGATGCTTCACACCAGGAGCTGTGCGATGCCGGGCCGGGTCAGACAGACAGACAGACAGACAGACAGACAGATAGTCGGTAACGGGAACGGGAACTTATATGACTACTTATATGAATTAAATGAGATGCTCCCCACCAGGGTCTGGGCGAAGCCGGGCAGGGTCAGCTAGTATATATATATATCGTTCGCTTTGAACTCAAGTGTAATTCTTACACGTGTTACTACTTCTAGTGCACTGAACTGATAGAAAGCTTTTGATACATGAAGGACTAATTATGTGCCTTCAGAATGTAGGAGTAGACGGAAAAGACATCAGACTTATTAGTAACTGGTAATGGGAACAAGTGGCGTCTACTAGATGCGGAAATAACTATTCGTCGCCTATGGACATAAAAAGAGGAGTACGGCAGGGACGTGTACTGTCCCCAAGCTTCTTCATCCTATACACAAACATAATTTTTAAACAAGTTGAAATGCCTGGACATAACACCAATGGAAGAATCATAAACAATAGTAGGCATGCTGACGATACCGTGTTACTAGCAGACAGCGAGCAAGAGTTACAAGACCTAATGGAACAAGTAAACAGGCACAGTGCAGAATGTGGCTTAGATATTAACATCCAAAAAAACAAAAACTGTGATAATTAGCAGCGAAAAGGAAAGGTCATCAATGAACATGAAAGTAAACGGGGAGGTACTAGAACAAGTAACAAGTTTCTCCTATCTTGGACATATAATAACAAATGATGGCAGAATTGAAATAGAAATAAAAAAGAGAATAGGAATGACCAAAAATGCTTTCAACGGCATGAAATCAGTGTTAACATTTAGAACAGTGGTTCTCAACCTTTTTTGGCACGTCCCACCCTTCACCATATTTTCAGAACGTCATTCCCCCCCCCCCCCCCCTTTCGTATTTCCTAACTAAAAATTTGACCCCTGCCCCCCCCCCCTTTCATCATATTTTCAGAACGTCATCCCCCCATTTCGTATTTCCAACCTAAAATTCCCCCCCCCCCTTTCTTTTTAACACAGTATACGTAATAATGGAAGCTAAATTTAATAGCACATACACAAAACGTGATTTGTGGGTCTACTTACTTTATAAAATGAATTTTAGAAGGGTGAGACGTACATAAGCGTAAAGTATGAAGGGAAAAACAATATCAAGTAATCTGTTCTTGTATTAATGCTATCTTGAAATAATCTTAATTCCCCGCTGGAAACCTTTCAATTCCCCCCTGGGGTGAATTCCCCAGTGATCTAGAAAAATTAATAACGCATTAAAATGAGAATTGTCAAATGTTACGTATATTCAACGCTACTGAATGTCGAGGAAGCCTGGACATTGAACAAGCAACTAGAACGTCGCATAGAAGCCCCGGAGATATGGATATACAGACATATATGTCATATTTCATAGAAACAAAAACAATCAAATGCAGAGGTTCTTGAAAAACTGGGAATGAAGAGAGAGTTAATGAAAGAAATAAAGAAGAGGCAAGTGAAATATTTCGGCCACGTTAAAAGACATGATACTCTTATAAAAACTATACTGGAGGGCAAGGTAGAGGGCAAGCGAGCAAGAGGTAGACAATGATACAAGTGGGAAGATAACATCAAGAGATGGACGAACATCAGCCAGACAAAATGTACAGTCAGGGCGAGAGACAGACAGTGTCGGAGATCCAATGAAGCTAACCTTCATTGTGGAGACGGCACCTGATTGGTTTATTTAATGTGATGTTCACAAAGGAGCTTCTACAAGTTCGTTTATTCAATTGCATGCATGAGGTTATCTTATTGGAAACAACAACGCCTTCTCTCGTTATAGTTAATTGTAACTGAACCACGCAAAATACAATTTACATTCTCTGTAGCACGCACCAGACGAGATACAGCGAGATATGTCAGGCAATAAATTGTGCAATACATTGTTACTGCCTTCATTAGTCAAATTCAAAATGGGAAAATATTGCTTTGAATTTCTAAAACGTAGCACATCTATGTTTGTTTTCTCTTCCCGTCATAATATCTTTTATTCTTCTTTTTTTTCTTTTTCTTCGTTTCTCTTTCGAGGGAAGTGTTTCACATGTGGTCATGCAACCCAAAGGTCAGTGTGTCCGACTGTGGCATGAATTCGTGTAAGATTTATTTCCTCTAGATCAGTGTTTCCCAACCTTTTTTGTGCTATGCCCCACCTAAGCCTTTCTAATATTCTTATGCCCCCCCCCCCTCCCCATCCCCCAAACATATACATAATTTTTAATATTACAAAATTGAAATGTTCACAAAAGAAACTTGAATGACAGGTTTTAAGAAGAAATCACCAGGAAATTATTGAGCAAACACAGTAAGTAAATTTTCAAAACACATAATGGAGAACTGAAATTTAAGTACAAAATCATTTCAATGAATGATTTTTATATATTATATTAATTGTTAGTAGTTATTTATTATTTAAATTTAGTGAGATCCTTGCGCTTGATGCTTGCTGCACAGAGATTTTATGTCAGGTTCCAATTTAGTTAACTTCAGTCTCAAGTCTCTCCGTTTTGTTATATCCAGCCGATTTCTTCTTTTTTTTTTTTTTAGCAACAAATCATATATGGCACTTAATCCGCATTCAGCTAAATATGAAGATGGAAACGGTACAATAGTTCTCTTGCACATTTGGTTGCATTTGGATATTTGAATTTGGTGTCATACCAAAGCCATGCCATCGCTCGTTTTATATTAAATACAGTTTTAATTGACTCATTATTTTGGTTTCTGCGAGTTCTTCTTGATATTGCATATTTGAAATATCAGACAAATCCACTAACATTGGCTGCATCATTCAAGTTGGGAAATCAATTTGTTTCAAATCAGAAAATCTTTCTTTTAAATCAGCCGATAACATATCCAGATGATCGACAATAACATATATAGCGGTATCAGCCACTTCACATTTTTGGAAACTTTTCAAAAGTTTTGTTGTAAATATGTGTTTGACTGTTTGACATAATTCAATAAAGGTAATGAAATCAAATAGCTTCGATTTTGCATCGACAAGAGCTTTATTTGTTCCTTGAAGTTGTTTATTTAATATATTTAGTTTTTCAATGATATCGGCTAAATAACTTACAAATGCCTTACCATCGACCGTTAAAGATTTTTCATTTCAGGTTTGTCACTTAAAAAATCACTAAGAGTATCAAATAGTTCCATAAATCTTTTCAAGTAGTTCCCTTTCGAGATCCATCTTACTTCAGTGTGAAGTATAAGTCTCACATGGTCTTCATTTTGTTCTTCACAAAACAACTTGAAGAGATTTCACATTTTGCACTAGCTTTAGTAGCATTGATACACGTTATAACTAAATTTAGAACTTAATTTAGAACAATCGAAATGTTTTTAGATAGTAAATTTTCCCTGTGAATAACACAATGCACAAGAAGCATTTCTGGATTCTCATCTTTCATCAACTTTAAGCAACCATTTTCTTCCCCATCATATTAGGAGCATCATCTGCAGCACAAGATGTTATATTTTTCATTGGTATGTTATTGACATCTAAGTAATTTATTGTAGCTTGCTATATATATATCTTTGGAGGTAGTGGTGCTTTCTAATGATTTACAGAACAACATTTCTTCAGCAAAACCACCTTTATCAATATATCTTACGTAAGTTATAAGTACGGCCTCAGTGTCTCTCAATTTTGATTCGTCCACAGAGAATTTTTTTGTTTTCAGCTTTTCAACAAGTTGTATTTCAATATCCTCACTCATTTCGTCTATTCTTCTGCTAACACTATTGTTACTTACTGACATAGCTTTAACGTCTTTGTCATCTTTTTCTAGAACCGTTTTAAGAAATGCTGATATTGATGGTTTGATTAAATTATCCGCTATAGTATGACTTTTCCCAGATTTAGCGATGAGTTATGAAATCTGATAACTAGCCTCAAGAGTACTATTGATAGTTGCATTATGAGCAGTATATAGAGACTTTAATGTTACTCTTTTTCTCAAAATTTGTCTTTAAAGTTTGAAAGTAATTAAAATCTGAATTAATATGAGCATTATGTTTCCGCTTCAAATGTGCCTCAAGATGACCTCGTTTCATTGATTCGTTAGTCAAGCATTGTTGGCATAAAAGACAATAAGGTGTCCGTTCATTGCGGACAACGGGTATGTAACGAGCTTTTAAATATTTCTCCGAATACTGACAAATTTTTTTCTTGCTTGCACCACTCATTTCACTATGGGCTGAAATAAATAAATATAAGATCAATTAAAAAATAACAAAGATAATATGAACTGGAGTAAACACAGACTAAAAATGCATAATTAAATATGTATGGCACATTTACACTACCGCAAAAAAAAAAAACAAAAAAAAAAATAAAAAAAACAAACAAACAAACAAACAAACAAACAACAACAACAACAAAAGCAACACAAAAACGTACTTTTTAATTTGACATATTTTTCTGGAAAATGATGCTTATAAAATTGAAATTAATAAAAATTATCAATTGAATTTGCATACCATTTATATATCACTTATATTACTTATATTTATACAATGTATATATTCTTTAAAACAACGAGACTTTTACAACAATTTAACGGAAGCTTATTTCAAATTTACACCAACGGTGAATGCTGAGCGTTACTGCGAAACACTGCATAAACTGACATCCAGGCACTAAGCATTTCGCGCCATTCAGAATAAATAGCGCGAAATGCTTAGTGCCGGCCCAGTATAACCAGTAGTTCAAATCTAACGTCTAACAACGAAATCACGACTACTAACATGGCGGGGCAGAAGTTACTTATAATGGACGTTTACCCAGCTCGAGTAGTGACCGAGAGTCGCAATACGGTTAACTTAAACTCTAGACGAATCCATTTTCGAATTGCCCCCCTTAACAATCGAATTGTCCCACTTAACAATCAATTACCCCCACCCCCCCCCCCCGTGGGGCGTGGGCCCCACGTTGGGAAACACTGCTCTAGATAGATTATATCCAAGATAACGGGTTCTATCTATCCGAGGGTAGGTTTACTTTTCCCTAAAAATTTTGCCTCCGTGGCGGCAATACGGCCTACTCTTTGCGATTTTTAACTGCCATGGGATTTCTAACGTGCACAACTTGCACACGGGTCATCATTCTTGTCCGCCCATATTCGAGAATAACAAATATCCTATCTCACTCTGCAAGGTGATCAAGGGAACGTGTGATGTCATTAGATACCAATATTACTTAGGAAAATACTTCGTCATATGCAGGGATATCCTCGGCCTATGCAGGGATAGCCTCGTCCAATGTAGGGATAGCCTCTCCCATGCAGGAATAGCCTCGTCCTATGCAGGATAACCTCGTCCTATGCAGGAATAGCCTCATCGTATGCAGGGATATCCTCGTCCTATGCAGGGATAGTCTCGTCCAATGTAGGGATAGCCTCTCCCATGCAGGATAACCTCGTCCTATGCAGGAATTGCTTCATTTTATGCAGGGATAGCCTCGTCCTATGCAGGGATAGCCTCGCCCCATGCAGGATAGCCTCGTCCCATGCAGGGACAGCCTCGTCCCATGCAGGATAACCTTGTCCCATACAGGGATCGCCTCGTCCTATGCGGGGATCGCCTCGTCCTATGCAGGGACAGCCTCGTCCTATACAGGATAGCCTCGTCCTATGCAGGGATAGAACCAGATGCCTCCTGCGCTGAGGCGGACTTCAAAACCTCTTAGCCACGGCAACCTACATATTCTTTCTACTGGTGTACACAACCACATTCTTTCTTTTCGTGTACACAACCACATTCTTTCTATTGGCGTACACAACCATGTTCAGTAAGCGTCAGTGTTGACCTCGCGCTGCTTCTGTTGGTGTACACAACCACATTCTTTCTATTGGTGTACACAACCACATTCTTTCTATTGGCGTACACAACCATATTCTTTCTGTTGGTGTACACAACCACGTTCAGTAAGCGTCAGTGTTGACCTCGCGCTGCTTCTATTGGTGTACACAACCACATTCTTTCTGTTGGTGTACACAACCACGTTCAGTAAGCGTCAGTGTTGACCTCGCGCTGCTTCTATTGGTATACACAACCACATTCTTTCTATTGGTATACACAACCACATTCTTTCTGTTGGTATACACAACCACATTCTTTCTATTGGTGTACACAACCACGTTTAGTAAGCGTCAATGTTGACTTCGCGCTGCTTCTATTGGTGTACACAACCACATTCTTTCTATTGGTGTACACAACCACGTTTAGTAAGCGTCAATGTTGACTTCACGCTGCTTCTATTGGTGTACACAACCACATTCTTTCTATTGGTGTACACAACCACATTCTTTCTATTGGCGTACACAACCATGTTCAGTAAGCGTCAGTGTTGACCTCTCGCTGCTTCTGTTGGTGTACACAACCACATTCTTTCTATTGGTGTACACAACCACATTCTTTCTGTTGGTGTACACAACCACATTCTTTCTATTGGTGTACACAACCACGTTTAGTAAGCGTCAATGTTGACTTCGCGCTGCTTCTATTGGTGTACACAACCACATTCTTTCTATTGGTGTACACAACCACATTCTTCCTCTTGGTGTACACAACCACATTCTTTCTATTGGTGTACACAACCACGTTCAGTAAGCGTCAGTGTTGACCTCGCGTTGCTTATTCATTGTCCGTGTATCTGCACTATGCAATAATGTAGAGTATATGTAACACTTGATCACCCGGAGCGTTAACTCAGCTATTCAGACGTGAAACGCTGTTTCACATTGTTAAGCCTTGCATTCCTATTCTCATCCTAATTTCTGCCTCATCTGTCATCATATGTTATTAATTGTTCTAGGTAAGAAAACAATGTTGATTTGTTCAAGTATTTTTTCAATACTGTGTACTTTCTAAATTAGGCTTGAAACACCGCTTGTTAATAACCATAGTATTTATTGTCTTTATATTTATACTTAAGCCATTTTCATTTCTTGGATATTGTATTTGGTTTACTAATGAATTAAAAATGTAATGCATCTTCTCTCAATAAAACTATAGCGTCTGCGTATCTTATTTTGTTTTTTGATTTCCCGCCAACGTCGAATCCTTGTCTCTCTCTCTCTCTCTCTCTCTCTCTCTCTCTCTCTCTCTCTCTCTCTCTCTCTCTCTCCCTAATCACCATGCGGCAGGTCCTTTCTCTCATCACCATGCGGCAGGTCCTTTCTCTCATCACCATGCGGCAGGTCCTTTACAGAACATCGCTCTCATCATGGCCCGCGGGAATAATTCTGGATCCTTTGTCAGTTCCCCTGCCTCATTCATTTTGTAAAAAATGCCAATGGTGTCTTCAATATCACGTGTCCATCTTAGTTCTGGTGGACCAATGCCTCGTCTCCCAGGAGCCATGTCCCTCATCACTGCGCTGTCCTAGACTCTTCTTCTTTCTTCTTCAGCGTTCCCAGCCATTGAGGTTCTTTGCTGCAGATACAATCCGTCTCCATTCGTCTCTCTGGTGGACCTTCTCTTGCCAGTCGTTGATTCCAAGTGCTTGTAGGTCTGTATATGTATTATCTCTCCACCGCCTTCTTGGTCTACCTCGGGGTTTACGGTCATTTATTTCCTGAGTGTAAGCGAGTTTTGTTTCCCTATTATCTTCCATTCTTTCTATATGCCCCTGCCATTGTAGTCTATTAGCCTTCATGATATCAGTGATTAGCGGGGACTTAAACAGATCATAAATGTCTTTGTTACTTCTTCTTTTCCACTCTCCACTTTGTGTATCCCTAATGGGTCCAAAGATGCGTCTTAAAATTTTGTTCTCAAAGGTTTGTAACAAGGCTTCGTCTCCTTTCGTTGTACTCCAGGTTTCAGAGCCATACAGCACAACTGGTCTGATCAGTGTTTTGTATATTGTGATTTTGGTGTTACGAGATAGCGCCTTTGATTTTAGTAGATGTTGTAGTGCATAGTATATCTTATTTCCAGAGTTGATTCTAGTTTGTATTTCTTCCCTTATGATGTTGGAGCAGTTGAAGATTGTACCCAGGTATTTGTATGTTTCCGTTCTTTTAATGGTCATATTATCTATTTGTATGTGGCCAGAGTTTTTAGCCATTCCGTCTCTTGAAATCACCATATATTCTGTCTTATCTTGGTTGATACCCAGCCCCATCTGTTGGGCTTTTTCCCTTTAAGTGAGTCAATATTTATAATGTCTTTTGTTCACTTTGCCCTATAATATCTATATCATCTGCATAACCAAGCAGCTCCAATATCACATTCCTCCTTTACCTTCCTTACAACTTTCTCTAGAGCCAGATTGAAGAGTAGCGGCGATAGTGCATCACCCTGTTTCAAGCCAGATGTTATTTGGAAGGGGTCTGATTTCCAGCCTTTATATGTTACTATATTATAAGTATCTTCCATGCATAGTCTGGTCATGTTGATTAACTTCCTTGGTATTCCAAATTCCTGCATAGCATTCCATAGACTATTCCTATGGACACTATCATAAGCCTTTTTAAAATCCACAAAAATGTTATGGAGATCTCTTTTATATTCCCAATTTTTCTCGGCTATTTGTCGTAAGATAAATATCTGATCTATTGTTGATCTGTTTTGTCTAAAACCCGCCTGGTAGTCACCTAATATGTCTTCTGAATATGGTTTTAGTCTATTTAGTAATACTGCGGATAGTATCTTATAGCTTGTGGACAGTAGTGATATCTTATATATAAAAAAGACTTGTGCGTATGTATCTCTGTATGTATTTATGTATCTCTGTCCGTATGGCCTTTATTTGTTCGCGAACGGCCCATCCGATTGAGATGAAATTTTCTACACGCCTTCCTTTCATTCCAGAGCTGACAACTGTGATATTTTGTTAGTGTGAAATCGCCTGCTTACTCAGTATTATTTCATTTTTCATTTTTCATCATAATTTCATATATTTCAGGGGACCTAACTCTGTAAAAGTTATTTCAAGGGGCATAACTTTTCTGTATAACTTATAGTCATATTGTGGCATCGTTTTCAAAGATTTATAAACTCTTTGTCCATAGTTATGTACCGGCATATGAGTTATAATAAATAATGATACAATCTGTAAGGCATTTTCAAAGTTTTCATAAAAATGATGCACAATGCATAACATTGTAACTCATCTTTTTTTGCTTAAGAAGTTACTGTAGTCATGCAGGTGATTAGAAAGAGTTTTCATTAAAAATAATGGATGGTGTGTAGAAGAACGTTCTTTTAAGTTACTTTTTTTGTTGTATGAATTTAATGAAGCCGGACAGGGTCAGGCAGACAGATAGACAGACAGATAGACAGTCGGGAACGGGAACTTATATGACTACTTATATGAATTAAATGAGATGCTCCACATCAGGAGCTGGGAAATGCCGGGCCGGGTCAGACAGACAGACAGACAGACAGACAGACAGACAGACAGACAGACAGACAGTCGGTAACGGGAACGAGAACTTATATGACTACTTATATGAATTAAATGAGATGCTCCCCACCAGGGTCTGGGCGAAGCCGGGCAGGGTCAGCTAGTTCCTCTATAATTTCCACATTGGAACTTGTCTCCTTTCTTAAAGATAGGTATCAATAATGACTCTTTCCAGTCATGGGGTAATTATTTTGTCCTCCAGATTATTATTATTAGTTCGTATAGCTTTAGATGTAATGCATGGCCACCTGCCTTTATAAATTTAGCGGCAATTCCATCAGTCCCAGTTGCCTTATTGTTTTTAAGTCCTGTGATTACATATAGGATTTCTTCAAATGTAGGTTCTTCAATTTGTGGTTCGCATGTTAGAACCTCTTCCTGTGGAAAAATGTTACTTGGAGATTCACAATTTAGTAATTCAACAAAATATTCTTTCCATGTGTTGCACATTTCCTCATTGGTATTTATCATATTCCCATTTTTGTCTTTTAAACCATATGTGTTTTGTTGGTGCCCTCGTTTCATTGACTACAGTTCTTTAAAAAAATTTCTGGATTCATTTTTCTGGTGGTTAGTTTCCATATCTTTGATTATATTACTCATATATTCTCGCTTCTGCTGTCGGACTATTTTTGTAGCCTCTTTACATTCATTTCTATAATGCTCTTCCTTTTGGATGTTGTTGATGTCATTTAACCATAAATGTCTGGCGTTCTTTTTCCTAATGACTGCTTCTTCACATTTTTTATTGAACCATCTGTTCTTTCTATGCGTGGTTAACACACGAGACATTCTTCTGCGGTAGATTGAATTGTATTCTTGATGTTCAACCAAGTTTGGTCAACGCTTTCCTCCAAAGGGTTTTGCAGAGTTTCAAGTTTACATTTGATTTCATCTGTAAATTTCTCTTTGGCTGTAATTTCTTGTAGTTTTTCTCTGTTATATGTTGGGTGTAATCTTTGTAATTTAGTATAGAAAGCTCTCTTAAGTTTTATTTTAAATTTTGCTCCAACAAGGAAGTGGTCACTGTGGCACTCAGCTCCTCTATAACTTCTAACTTGCTGTATGTTTGATGCATTTCTGTTGTTAATTAAAATGTGATCTATTTGATTATAGGCTCTCTTGTCACATGATTTCCAAGTTTGTTTATGTATATCCTTTCTTTGTAGTCTGGTACTGCTAATCTGCAGTCCTTTGGCTTCTGCCAGGTTGATGACTCTCCATCCATTATCATTTGAAGTTGTATGTAGGCTTTCCATACCGGCCACTTTTTTATTAGTTTGCTCTCTACCTATTTTTGCATTGAAGTCTCCCAGCACAATCAGGATGTCCTGTTTGGGGGTTTCTTCTATGACATCTTCCAGATCATTATAAAAGTCTTCTTTAATATCATCTTCTTTCTCTTCAGTAGGTGCATGTACATTAATCATCGTTATATTTTTCCATTTACCTTTTATTCGTAATTTACTAATCCTGTCATTAACAGCTTTAAAGTTTAAAACGTTCCCCCATAACTCTTTTTTGATCCGATATCGAGGCTCATGTATCTGTTTCGTAACAAAAAAGGTTTTTACAAAGGTGGGGATGTTAACCCCACGCTTCAACCCCCAACCTGGAGGACCAGGGTGTTTCTCTTTGTCTGTTCTCTACCCTTAGACCTGTCCGGCTTGGGAGGCCCTGCTGGTAGCTACGCTACCGCCGGCATAGCTCTCAGAGTCATTGACTGCTACAGTCGTTCAGTTTCCGAGGTGATGGTGTTTATGAGCTGGCTTTTATCGATATTCAGCTCTCGCAAAATACCAGAATTTTTCTTATTCTTGGTTCAGGGTATTCTAAGAATTGTTCTTTAATATTTAAGTTCAGTGATTGCGAAATTGCCCATGGCTCACTTCTAAATGTTGCCAGGGGAAGATGCATGTCCTAAAAATGTATTGAGATTTTTGCCAAATGTTCCTACTGCTGTTAAACCTTTGCATTGTTAGTGCCAGTCTCCGCTTGACTTCTATGGTCTTGCTTTGTTCGTAGATCATCCGATTAGAGACAAATTGATCATTAGAAGATACCATGATTAGAGATTACGCCCACTTATACAGAGAAGGAAAAGAGAAAAGTTAAACAGAGGGAGAAATCTCTGGACCTACAACGCAAACGCATTCAAGCGAGGCGGCAGCTGACGGAACTGAACTGAGAAACGCCAACGACTGTTTCCTGTGAATGGCTTACGTGTGAGATGAACAATGATAATTGACCAGCTGAATTACGGCAGAAAGATTAGATTTTTTTTAAAATTCCAGACGTGTACAGCTGTGTTCATTGTTTACTTACGAACCGAATATACAAGGATGCAAACAGCATCATCATCATGTGTTCTAGAGATGAGAATAATGTGCTTTGTGAGTATGTTATTCGTCATGTATCGTACATTACGTCGTTAGTTTTACCAGCACTGCCAAATGTACACCGAATTGCTGTATATTTCAGATAGAATGTTTTAACTGGATGAGAGAATGCTTAGAGCTGTTGATTGGTGGTTGATCATGGAAAGGTACCCGAGGACTGTTGGTGCTTTAATTCAGAGGGCAAATTAGATAGAGAGATTGAGACAAGAACTAAACAAGCCAATAATGTTACATATTAAATTACATCCATTCTGAAACATCCTGCTATCCCCATGGAAATTAGGAAGAACATTATAAATGCAATTTTTATACCAACATTGTGCTATCAGTGCCAAACATGGGCACTAACTAATGAAGAAGAAAGAAAACTCACTACTTGTGAAATGAGATGCCTGAGAAAAGCTTGCACAAATCAAGAAAGGACTATATTAAAAAAAGAGGAGATCTATAAAACAGTTAGAGCAACGCCAGTTGTTAAATTGATTGATAAACAAATACTTAACGTGTTCGGTCACCTAGTGAGAATGAGCCCAATGTTGCCAGCAGCAAGGGCGTACATCATGAAAATGGAAACATCAAGAGGCAGGGGAAGATCACGAAACAAGATGGATCGACGAAGTTATCAACACTTTTAAAACCCACAACATCTCAGCATACCAAGCGACCGAGAGAGTCCTAGTTTAGAAATCAATCATCAAACAAGCCTGAGACGCCTAAAGGCATAGGGCAGAGAAGAACAAAAGGAAAGACAGTGCCTTGAATATAAGAGGGCGTTCGACTTGGATTTTGTGGATTACAGAAGTTCAGATCTACCAGGGATGGTCCAATGAGTGTTGTTACAGTGATGTCCTCCGAACAGTGGTCTAGTGTGCTGGTGGGCAGGAGTAGGTGCGACGGGAGAATAAGACACTAGGTGCAGAGACCTGGGAACTGAGAAGTTAAGAGTGTGAGCGACGCCAGTTTGAGTAGAGGAAAATCAACTGCCACCTCTCCCACGCAGTAGAGACGGGGAAATGAGGTTTTAAAAAAAAGAGGATGGGGGACTGGCTTAATGGTTTTAGCCTTGCTTGAGTTGGCTTATTCGTTATGATTATGTAACATTAAACCGAGCGGAAGTAAGATTTACTGTCTTGCTTGACTGCCTGGCTGTTCAGTGTATCGTTGCGGTCCCCAGTCTACGAGTGAGATCGTCCAGACATAGTTCTTGACATATACAAGTGTGCATGTGTCTTCAACACTTCACGACACCAATCTCCGTGATATTCCACATTATTAGTATCTAGCAGTATATTTTACACGGAATTACATCTCTGACACCTTGTAACTATCTGTTTTTAGCATATTTTCTGCATAAATAGCTTGCAGACATAATTGTCGCTCAAGCCACAAGACTAGCAACAAACTTATTTATATTAGAGCCAAAACAACAATACCATCAGGAAAGTGAACATCATGTATAATAGATATAAAGAGATGCATGATGATGATGATGATGATGATGATGATGATATACACAATCACAGCACACACACACACACACACACATATATATATATATATACACACACATACACACACACATTTGTGTGCTGTGTGTGTGTGTGTGCGTGTCTATACTGCCATGGCAATTAACAACGATTGCCCTGTAGAGGTTAATGAAAACCGATCACTATAATCAGCCATAAAAGACAGGACAAACAATTTTCTTTGATCACACAGGGGAAAGAGAGTCATCAGGAAACAGAGTGACGACTGGAAAGATCAGCAATGAAGAGGCAGAGACAAATAGCGAAAAAAATACTTGATGTTCTGAAATGATGGCATGGATGAATATCACCGATAGAATTGATCCACAACACGAGGCGCCGGTATCTGTGCAGAAACGCGAAAGCCTGCGCCACATCGCCATGCATATATATGTAGAAAACTGTTTGTATGGGAGCCTCTGTGATGAAGTGGTCAAGCCGTTCGACTTGCGCTCCGAAGGTTGTGGGTTCGATTCTGGGCCGCGTCCTTCGGTTCACGAGTGATATTTTTCAGGAGACTCATGTGGGTCGTCGCTAGAGCTACGGAGTTTGTGCTTTGTACGACGCTTTCCGCGCTGCGGAAAGAGACTGAGCCATATGGGATAAAACCCGGTGCAATGAAGTCGACACTGTCGACTTTTAAGCGACTTTTTAAAACTGTTTGTATGGTCGTTCATGGCTGAAAATATACACAAACATATAGTTTCAAGATATCAGACTATTTATATATATATAGTATCTTAGCAAATCGCCTATTGAGCTTTCATTGTGAAACACCAGCACCTCACAAGGACACCCGAAATGTGGCACCAGCATTTCCTAAATTATCTAACTTAGCCAGTGATGTTCCCAGCGCGCGAGAAAAGAATTCCACAACGCGCAAATGGAGCGCTGTATTAGCCAACGAGCGATGTAGTAATTGAACCGTGGGATCGATACCGTTCTTCCTCCAACCCCACCCCAGATATCTACACGTTCCATCCATCCATCCATCGCGATTCCGTTTCCCAAAGCATGGCCTTGTTTTTCCTGGGTTTCTGTATTACCAAACCCGCTTCCCTTCGATTCGGATCGACTACTACTGGCACAAATCCGCTCAGGGGACATTACCTCTGTGACATCTGGTTTATTTTGTTTGCCGACGATACCGCCAAAAATGTTTGAGATGATCGAGTTTCGTCTTCTTATCTGCAAGTCTGGGGATAGAAATCGTTAGGTTTAATCAGTATTCTAGAAGAAACATTGGTAAGTAGCGAATTTCGTTTTGAATTGTTATAGTTTGCTATACATTGCGTGTGTTTTAAGTTCCGTTCCAGGCTTTCCACACACTGACACACCGAGTGTTACTTGGTTTGTGAACGCGTGTTTCCTTTGTGTGGTTTGTTGTCATGTTAATTCACAGTGTCATTCTCGTGTTCTGTGTTAATACTAGTACTAGTAGTAGTAGTAGTAGTAATATTAGATGTTGTTAGTAGTAGTAGTAATAGTAGCAGTAGTAGTAGTAGTAGTAGTTTTTGTTGTTGTTGATGTGTTGTTGTTGTTGTTGTTGTTGTTCTTTCGTTTGCTTTGGTAACATTATTGAAATAACTATGTCTAATGTCCGAAGTGGATTTTTGTGGATTTTAAAAAAGGCTTATGATAGTGTCCATAGGAATAGTCTATGGATTGCTATGCAGGAAGTTGGAATACCAAGGAAGTTAATCAACATGACCAGACTATGCATGGAAGATACTTTAATTATAATATAGTAACATATAAAGGCAGGAAATCAGAAACTGTCCAAATAACATCTGACTTGAAACAGGGTGATGCACTATCGCCGCTACTCTTCAATCTGGCTCTAGAGAAAGTTGTAAGGATGGTAAAGGAGGAATGTGCTATTGGAGGAACATCCAGACTGCATGGTTACGCAGATGATATAGATATTATAGGGGAAAATGAACAAAAGACAGTGGAAATATTGACTCACTTAAAGGACAAAGCTCAACAAATGGGGCTGGTTATCAACCAAGATAAGACAGAATATATGGTAATTTCAAGAGAAGGAACAGCTAAAAATTCTGGCCACATACAAATAAATAATATGACCATTAAAAGAACGGAAACATACAAATACCTGGGTACAATCTTCAACTGCTCCAACATAATAAGGGAAGAAATACAAGGTAGAATCGACTCTGGAAATAAGATATACTATGCACTACAACATCTGCTAAAATCAATGGCGCTATCTCGTATCACCAAGATCACAATTTACAAAACACTGATCAGACCAGTTGTGCTGTATGGCTCTGAAACCTGGAGTACAACTAAAGGAGACGAAGCCTTGTTACAAACCTTTGAGAACAAAGTCTTAAGACGCATCTTTGGGCCCATTAGGGATAGACACAGTGGAGGGTGGAAAAGAAGAAGTAACAAAGACATTTATAATCTGTTTAAGTCCCCGCTAATCACTGGTATCATGAAGGCTAATAGACTGCAATGGCTGGGGCATATAGAAAGAATGGAAGATAATAAGGAAACAAAACTCGCTTACACTCAAAAAATGAGCGTCGGCAATTTAGAAAGCAATGGAAAACTATCGTATGTAAAATTCCCAGAAAATCTAAAACAAAAAGCCAATAAATGTTGGGGCTGATCCCGACGCCCTGTGTGGACCAACTAAAACTCCAAGCAAGTGTTACTATACCTCTTTCTGTGCCATGCAGCTGTTACTGTATTCTGAAGAGTTAAAACAGTAACATTACCGAGCATAGTTTTGGTAAATGTAACTTCAAGTAACAGCAGGGATAGGTAAACAAAGTGAAAGACACTTGCCATCGCCTCTTGGCCCGTTGTGTGTGTGGTCCTGGGCCCATGTTGTTCTAGACTAGACATTCCATGACGTGATGTGTGTGTGTGTGGTCCTGGGCCCATGTTGTTCTAGACGACATTCCATGACGTGTTGTGTGTCTATGGTCCTGGGCCCATGTTGTTCTAGACTATACATTCCATGACGTGTTGTGTGTGTGGTCCTGGGCCCATGTTGTTCTAGACTAGACATTCCATGACGTGTTGTGTGTGTGGTCCTTGGCCCATGTTGTTCTAGACTATACATTCCATGACGTGTTGTGTGTGTGGTCCTGGGCCCATGTTGTTCTAGACTATACATTCCATGACGTGTTGTGTGTGTGGTCCTGGGCCCATGTTGTTCTAGACTAGACATTCCATGACGTGTTGTGTGTGTATGGTCCTGGGCCCATGTTGTTCTAGACTATACATTCCATGACGTGTTGTGTGTGTGGTCCTGGGCCCATGTTGTTCTAGACTAGACATTCCATGACGTGTTTTGTGTGTGTGATCCTGGGTCCATGTTGTTCTAGACTAGACATTCCATGCCGTGATCAGTATCCCACCGACTGTTGTGTGTGTAGTCCTGGACCCATATTGTTCTAGACTAGACATTCCATGACGTGTTTTGTGTGTGTGATCCTGGGTCCATGTTGTTCTAGACTAGACATTCCATGCCGTGATCAGTATCCCACCGACTGTTGTGTGTGTGGTCCTGGACCCATATTGTTTCTAGACTAGACATTCCATGACGTGTTGTGTGTGTGTGGTCCTGGGCCATGTTGTTCTAGACTAGACATTCCATGCCGTGATCAGTATCACACAGGCTGCATTTACTTCCCATACAAATTTCTGCGACCCATTTTAGGTTGGATCCATCTGGAAGCCCAGGTCATTTAAAAACATCCTTGCCTCGATGGGGATTCGAACATATAACCTCCGGGCCGACACATAAGCTGCTAGCTATTACATCACAATACGCCCAGTCGTTGGAATAGACTAGGTTAATGTAACAAATCGATAGGCCAAAAGGAGTTAAGAAAACTATTTAATATGTAGAGCAGGAAGCTTGGTATACAATGAAAATAACCAATGTTTGAGGGAAGGAGAGACACAATAATGCCATGATATCTAGCAGGAGATAAAGTAACAATAGACTTGACGCTTGACCTGCTCCTTCGAAGTAGGCCTATGTGTACCAAGTAATTCTTGTTTGTTTTCTTTTATTTAACCCATGCGTGTTGCATCTGCGATGGTGTTTATCTGTTTCGTGCGCCGCCAGTCACTTCTGTTATTGATGTTCCTCGTGCCATGATGTCAGACTGGCCAGCATCTTCTCTCTGGTCACCTCCTGACTTTCTTCCCACCCAACCCTCCGTTGCCATGACGTACTCCAGCTCTTCCCTCTCATGATATGCCCAGTAAATGCGGACTGTCTTCCTTTGATGCCAGTTATAAGTTCTCTTTTTGGGGTTAACTTCCATCGGTATGTTTACATAACGCTTATTATTTATCAGTGTTGTGCTCATCATTCTTCTATGCAACCAGCTCTCACCAGCTGCCAGATAATCCCACACTAGCTTGCTAATTGTCCTTCATTCAAGCCCATACATCAGAATTAGCTCAATATTGCTCTGAAGAACTCTTGTTCTCACTTGAGCTGACAAAGATATATTTGCACAGAATATTCTCCAACTTGTCAAATACTGCTTTTGCTTGGGTTATTCTACATTGCAGAAGAGTTCGAATTCTTTACTTTAGACGAAACAACAGATTCCTACCTATTAAATAAGCTTTTATGTGAAGACGATTGGTGTCTATTTTACAGCTACGAATGTAGACTGCAAAATCATATTAATAAGCTGAGTTCAACATGCAGCAGATACAATATTAATATGAATACAGCCAAACCTGAAGTTATACAGGTTAACGAATCTCCTTTTCCACTAAATACAGTGATAAATAGTACACATATGAAACAAGTTTAATCATTTAAATATCTAGGAAGTGTGATCACAAAAGGTGTAAGAATAGACAGAGAAATCTAAATCAGATGTGTAAAAGCAAGTGCGCGTATATATTAACTATCACGCATACTGGAACATCCAAATATACCTAAGTCCGCAAAAACCGTTAGATTATAAATAGCACATTCACACCAACCCTTTGCTACTAATGTCAAATATGGACATTATCCAAATAACGCTTACGCAAAATCAACATCTGCGAGATGAGATGCTTGAGAAGAGCTGCTAACTGAACTATCCGAGACAGAGTAAGAAATGCTGTTATCAGAAAGACAGTGGCATCAACATCTTGAGCCACATATGTTTAACGGCAACAGTTCAACTGTTTCGGCCATCTCGTTAGAATCACCATCAACTACTTGCACTGCCGCTGCATCACAGATCTGATACGGGAGCAAGGGGAGGCCCGAGACGAAAATGGACTGACGACAACAAAGACATTGTTCAATCAACGGAACGACAGTATCCAATGCTACCCACCGGGCCGTAGAACGCCAACTATTCTTTCCCACGACCATTGACGGCAAAAGTGAGAATATGATGATAATTCTACATTTAACTTTGTAAACACTTATTCCATCTGTTATTGATGGCAAAAGTGAGAATATGATGATAATTCTACATGTAACTTTGTAAACACATATTCCATCTGTTATTATCACAGTTTCAGCCTTTGACTTGTTTTATGCCAGTTTCATTTAGGAAGTTATATTTCTTTATCTTCTGCCCGTTTTCCCCATTGAGACACAGTCCTTAACCAAACCACGCTTGATTTAACACTGGAATTAACAATTCTAAGTTTGATGCTAAATTTAACTTCCACACATCTCCTAGTGCTATGAAAGCCCTCCTTGCCTCTTGTGCTCTGATTTTAGTATGTATATATTTTTATATTTTTAAATATTTTTATCTCATCTCATCTCATCATGTTCCTCTTGTACCTTGCGGTGTCGAGGTGAAGTATAAACATCGTGAGAGTGCCCGATTATTGGCTTCATGTATTGATATTCCCATGGACTCTGCTATTCCCTCCGTCCAACGTTTACTTGGTCGTTCTCTTCCTCTGTTTCCATCTGGTCTGTACATCGTTGCTTGTTGTGGTATGCTGTTGACTGGTTACCTACTTGCATGGCCAAACCATTTGACTTGCTCCTTTCTAATAAAATCTAGTGCTGCTTTAACCCCCACTTTAGTCCTGATTTCTTCATTTCTGATCTTATCTCTTCTTGATACGTTGAGTATTCTTCGCAGGAATCTCATTTCTGTTGTTGTGACTTTTCTTTTCTCTTTTTCTGTCATTGCCCAGGTTTGGCATTGGTAGCATAGAGTTGGTAGGAAGATTGGGTTGTAAAGTGCTTTCTTAGTAGTTATTGATACATGTTTGTTCTTAAGTGTTGGTGCCATTTGTCCAATGAGTTGGTTTGCCGTATTGCATTTATTTTCGATCACGTCTTCTGATCTGCCATTTGATGATATTATACTTCCTAGGTACTTGAAACTTGTTTCAAGGGATGTTCGTTTAGGTGAATTGTTGTTTGTTCTTCTTTAGTTATAGTCATTACCTCTGTTTTGCTTGTGCTAATTTTAATGTTATGTTCCCTACACATTTCGTTTAGACTATTCATGTGATCTTGTAATTCAGCTTCTGATTTTGCTATAAGTGCTTGGTCGTCCGCAAACAGGAGTTCTTTAATGGTTAGATTTGCAGATGCTTCTTCTTCTGTGTTCTCGTCATGTTGTATTCTTGCTGCCTCTGTTTGGCTGATTTCTTTACATACGTTTTCTATATATGTTATGAACAAGCGAGGAGACAGGACACAACCTTGTCGTACTCCAGATCTTATGGTGAAGAGTTCTGAGTGTCATTCAGTTGCTCTCACTATGCATTCACTGTTGTTGTATAAACTTCTACATAGGTTTGTTAGATGTGTACTCACTCCATACTGTTTAAGGATTCCCCACAGCTTGTTTCTATCTACTCTAACGAATGCCTTTTCTTGGTCGACAAAGGCTAAGTAGAGTGTTTCATTGAATTCGATTGATTTTTATATAAGTTGTCTAAGAGCAAAAATGGCATCTGTGCATCCTTTGTTTTTCCTAAATCCAAGTTGTGTTTAGCTTAGCTGGGGTTCTAAAGTAGTTCGTAATCTTTTTTCAAGAATTTTTCAAAGTATTTTCCCAGTATGACTCAACAGTGAAATGCCTCTATATTGTGTGCAGTCTCTTTTACTGCTTTTGTTTTTCCAAATTGGGATAATTATGGCGTTTCCCCAGTCTCGTGGTGTCTGTTGTTCTACCCAAACATGGTTGAATAGTCTGTGTAGCCAAGTTGTTCCTACTTCTCTTGCTGCTTTAATTAGTTCATTTGGTATTTCATCCTGTCCTGGTGATTTGTTCAATGTGGCTAATCTGATGGCTTCTATAATTTCTTCTTTTAGTATGTCTGGTTCTTGTTCTTCGGTGGCATCTGTGTAGGTTTCTTGAATTCCTGTGACATCTGATGGGATGTTGAGAAGTTGTTCGAAATACTGCTTCCATCTTATTAGGATTTGTTTTTGTTCACTTATTGGTTCTCCATATTCGCTGTTAATTATTTCAGTTGGGTGAAATGGTTCTCCTCTGGTTCGCATTGCACTTATCTTTTTGTAGAAGTTTCTTGTTGCCTCCTTGTAGTTTTTATTTAGGGTTTCTCAATACTCTTCCCAGTCTTTTTGTTTTTCCCTGTTTACTATTCTACTCACATGTCTTCTCGCTATTCTATATTCTATGTAATCACATTCCTGTTTGCTCTTCAACCACTTTTTATATTTTTTCCTTTTTGTCTTTTACCGCTTCTTTACTTCTGCGTTCCACCAACTTGTTATTTTCTTTATCCGTGTTTTGCGTTTTTTCGTGGTTCCACATGTTATTTTTGCAGTATTTAAAATGCTTGATTTTAATATCTCCCATTCTTCTTCCACTGTTTTTTCTTTCTATAGGTAATTTTAAAAAGAGTTCAGTTAGTTCTTTCTCATAATTTTCCTTTACTGCCTCGTCTTTAAGGTTTATTAAGTTTACTGATTCGCATGGCATGTATTTTCCTGCTCTTTGTTTTCTTCTTCTGATGGTTCTTATTGTAGCAACGACTGCTTTATGATCTGTGTTTATACTGAAATTGGGCACTGCCCTTGCATCTAATATATTTCTCTTTCTGTTATTTCTTGTTAATATAAAATCAATTTGGCTTTTAGTATCTAGATCGTTCGATTTATACCAGGTGTATACTTGTGAATCTTTATGTTTATAGAATGTGTTTGTTATATAGAGGTCGTGTTGGCTGCATAGCTCTATCAGTCTACTTCCGTTATCATTCCTTTCATTATGCTGATCTTCAAATGCTCCCGGATGTTTTTCTATGCCCACTCTGTTATATCCTAGTCTTGCATTGAAGTCTCCCATAACTATGATGTTGTCCTGCTAAATCTATTTATATTATATAATATATTATATTATATATCCATTAAATGTTTTTATATACATTATATTTCCCCCATTTTTGTCCATATTGCTTACCAAATGGGTGTATGATTGCGCCGCTTGAATTAGGGTTTCATCAACGGAGATCAGGTTGTTATATTCTTGGTGTAATCTCAGTATCTTTGTCTCAACTCCATGCATTTTGGACCGAATTGTTATGCATCTCTTCAAGCGTGAAATGACAGCTGCAATTGTTAATTAATGTCTGTTTTAAATGGGGAGTTTGTGGGGGTTGCTCCGTGGCGAAGTAATCATGCTGTCTGTGGTGCTCTACGATAGTCGTGGTTCCGTTCACGAGTGCTGTCAGTTTTTAAAACTCCCGCGGGTCATCGCTGGAGCAACGTTTTAGGCTGGTCAATCTAAGGAAAGAGTACGGAACCACGTTCAATAGAACTAGGTACAGTGAAATAAATCCTCTTGTCTTTAACCTATTAGGTATATATATTCAAAGATATTGACTGACATTCATAGACTACACTTGTTCCTTAAGCGGGGCGCTGGCATCACTTGGAAGCGGCAAGTGTTGCTCCTCTGTGCGACTGTGATATATTAGATTTTCACAAACGTAACATCACGATTAAATATTTCCAGGACGACAAAAATCGGCGTTCACCGCAACGGATTTATTTGTTCCATAATGGTACGATCCAAGATTTAATATACCCGTTGGGAATGAAAAACATTAACTCGGAAAGGACCGTATAAATAGCAGCGTGCAGAGCGACATGGCCTGTTTGTACATCAGCCAGCATGAGACATAAGAACTGAAGCAGCGGAAGGAGTGAGAGAGTTTCAAAATTCATTAGAAAAGAACATCCTCAGCCTACGAAATCGCTGTGAGAAATTGCATCTCATTCAGATCATGAAACGTGTCGACATGTTGAGGTCATTCTGATAAATAAGGTAAACACCACATTTAATTCAGTTAAATTGTAGTTAGTTGTGAGCCTATTTTCCCAGAAGAGAGTTGGTAAGTAGACTCGGTTGAACACGTGTGGTGAACGAAGAAGTTAATTTAATTGTTATAGTTTATAGATAAACTATTAATTAAGAATACCCATATTGAATGTTATTTTCTCCCATTAGTAAACACCTGACTTAATGTATAAAAATCATTAATCCAAGTTGTACATTTAATTCTTAAGCAACTCAATCTACAATGATTTGGAATGGTGAGTTCTTAAAGAATAGTACAAACTAAATAATATTATACTCAGTTATAGTCACAAGATAAACTGTACAAGAGGAGAAGAATACAGTGTTTATTTTCTCCCAGCTAAGCAACTTAGTTAATGTATAAAACATTAGACACATGTTATACATTTTATTTCTTAAGCATGAAACTGAATCTACAATGAATTAGAGTGACTTAAGGAACTTCAGAATTCTTAGTACAGTGGTAAGGACATAAAGTATATGGCCCACTGGTAAGATTAAAAACTAGTTTACATGTGCCAGCACTAATAGAGAATTTAGTGGAATGTGTATAGTCAAGTAGATGGAGCACATTAGTCAGTAAATTTATTTTTTTACATGAGCACATGGACAACCAAATAGTTTCTTTTAATTCATGAGCACATGAGAACCAGCCAGAGCTCTACAGGTCTCATAATTTGTGTGATGGTACAGCCACTTGGGGTAAGGCAAATATATAAACATGGCTGTTAACCATGGGCAATAATAATATTTGTGCCTCATAATAGTTCGTAACCAACCGCCATGCAAGAAGTATTTTAATTCATAATGCCTGAATATGAATTGGATATATCACCTAAATTGTATGTATTTCATGAGAAACATGTGATAACTCCTGGACTCCATGTTGCTAAATCCTGGATGAATTGCCTAAGTGTGTCTAATGATCACAATGATCACTATGACATTGTTGATAACATGTCTGTGAGGATTCATGTGTGAGTTCATCATTGTTAAACAGATGTGAATGTATCATTTCATAAAATCCACCAGCATGCATGACTACAAGTTAGGTTGAAGGATGAGATGCCCTTGTAATGTCCTTCTGGGTGAATCTGTGAATGTATTCTGTGTAAAGCACCTACATATGCATGATTGTCATCCATATAGATATGATTGTGTCTGATGAATGGGTGAGACCTCATTGTGATGCCATATGGTGTAAACATGTTATGTTGTCATTTGGAAATCACATAAGTACCCACTTTACATGACAGTATGAAGAATGTGTGATGAAGGATTCCTATATGATCACCCATACCCATATGAATGTGTCTGTGGACTGAGTGAATTTATCAGCCATACATATGAATGATGTCAGAGTTGAGTGAGTGAGTGAAGTTACATGCTGAGTGAGAAAGAGGGAGTATAAGCCAACAGTCAATCTAATGATAGCCAGCAACTTTGATGTGGAATGCCATGCCTATCACTAGAGAAATGCTTCGGTGTACCCCATAAACTAAAAACTAATTTAGTACACTCCGGCGCATAACACCACTTTGTATAAAGTATCATTCATATCTCTATCATCTAGTTTTGTGCGCTAAGCACGACACAAGCCATGTCATACATTACGCATAGCACCAGCATCTGTGTGTGTAATTTAAGCAAAATCCCACTTTGTAGTTCATGTTAACACATATGGTCTGTTGTAATGATAATAATGAATTTCAAAGATGATGAGGATGACTGTAATTTAATGAAAATGATATAACCATGATTATGATGAGAATGTTAGAATAATGTAATGATTTCTAATGTCATAAACATGATAATAATGATGATGATTGTAATAACAATGTAATAATTATGAAAATAATGATAAGGATTTTAATTACAATTATTATAAAAACCATGATGATGTTGATGATAATGATCAATGTTACATCCATGAGAATGGAAGAAATCTTCTCACTTGAAGCATTTAATGAAGAAGAATACACCTGAAGGCTATACAAGAATAATACCAAATGTACTTATCTTGTTGATAAGCAAATACTCATGGAAATGGGACCTGACTTTTAAAAGCTCTTAATGTATAAGACCTTTTTCTTGAATAGAAAAAGATGAAGTAGAGAACAAAACTAGATACAGAAGAGAATGGTCAACATAATTGCTAAATTCCCAATCACTCAAGGTATTACTTCTAGAAACCTGAGGACAGGCATAGGTGATGATGAAACTGCGCATCTGCTAGTAAACCTTGAACATTTGATAGTGGAAGATTGGATTGAGAGCAAACAACTGTGTTGGTGATAACTACATGAAAACACCATGACTATCTTTCTTCTATGTTATTTTCTCTAAAGAACAGGATCCATTTTATTGTTTTCTCTGGTTATGTTCTTAGGCTTTTACATGTAAATCCTAATGTCATATTTCTGATATTATTCGAATTATGTGATTGATGGAATTTCAGGTAGTGGTCTTATTCATGTCAATCCAGACCTGACTTGGTGAAGTTTGAAGGCAGCACCTGTTGAGTGAGCACATGGTTGAGTGATGCCCTTGACAGAGTAGCGTCGAACCTTATCTACCTGCAACCATTCCATTTGTCTCATAGGAGAGGTAATCTTTATTTAAAATAAGTACCTGCCAAGACAAAGGAAAACAAGAGCCAACTTATGTTCTACTACACCCAGGAACAATAAATAATACTACAATTGATGATAGCCAGAGTGATTCCCAAAGCTGGAAGTGGAGAATCCTGATTGGAGACAGTTCTTTTTTTTTTCAGATCATCCAGACCAGTAAAAGATTAGCTTTACAGGCCACTGCGAAAAATCTAAACGGTTAATTATCTACCTGATCATGGGCACATCAAGTCTGTAATATTTAATGTATATGTATATGTCCTTATTTCTATGACAGGAAATTGTAATTTTGAATGCACTTTACAAAATCCATATTTATGTGTATTAAATCAACAAAGAAAAATAAGGTCATGTCATGTATTGATTGTATTTTACTTGTCATAATCAAATTGTTTTAAATTACCCTAGATAGAATTAATTAGTTGGTAGAGGAGAGGCAAGGAACCACATAGGGAATAAATTGGGTATAAAAGGGAGTACAACTTTTTCAGTATTTCCTAAAGGTATTCCTTGGTTCTCTAAAACTCTATTTCTGGTCTCAACAATTGAGTCAGGACAACAAAATTAATTAAACGGGCAGGATCACATGGGGAAAAATGATTTTTCATCATTTATCTCTGTGGGGTTGAGCCATCAATCAAACCCATATCCGACAAGTTGGGGGCTCGTCCGGGATTTCTTTAATTAGAAAGTAGAATATAGCAGGTTAGGATAGTAACATTCACCTAGTCATAGTTATCATATCATTAGATATTGATAAAGTAGGTAGATAACTCTAATCAGACATACGTGCTTTGCTTAAAGTCTATTCTCCAGGTATACAGGCGTATTCACCTTCAGAGAAGACAAGAAAAAGGTAAGAATGGCAGACACCGCCAGACTGAGAAATCTTTTCATGGAGACTGGTAAGCAGTGCGACCTAACAGGTAAGGAGTTAGCTCAGTATGTTAGCGAGGAATTCGAGAAACATGAACGTCTACAAGCTGAGAAGGAAAAGGAGGAAAGACGTCTACAAGCGGAGAATGAAAATAAGGAGAAGGATAGACAGGCAAACAGAGAACAAGAAGAAAGAAGACAAAAACATGAACTGGAAATGAGGAAGTTGGACAATGAAACCGAGTTACGACGACTGGAAATCGTGAACCAACAGAATCCCTCAACAGATCAAAGTAGATCTTCAGCTGAACCACCAGGGGAAGCAGCTTCAGTTCAAGTGAACGCCATGTCTTTTCCATTGGAACCTTTCAATGAACAAACAGACATCATCGAAAATTATTTATCAAGATTCGAGAGGATGTGTGTGATGTGCGGACTGGAGGAGACCAAATGGGCAGTTAAATTGTCACAAGGACTTCGCGGAATTTCTTACGAAGTATTTTCTAGGATACGACCGGAGGAGTTGGGCAATTATAACATCCTAAAACAAGCCTTATTAGCCAGATTCGAGATAGACGGAGAGAACTACAAGAAACAGTTCAGGACTGCTCGGAAGGAAGCTGGAGAGAACTTCTCTCAATACGTAGAAAGACTAATATCCTACCTAAACAAATGGCGTACCATGTCTAGATTTGAGGAAACCTACCAAGATCTAGAAGAAATGATTCTGATAGATCAACTCAAACAGAAAATGTCTCAGGACATGAGAGCATTTTTAACACAGAATGGAGCTGAGAGATTGAAGTCTATCATTACTTTGGCAGAGAGATATGAAAAGTCGCAGAAAGAGGTGGGAGGTAATCAACGAAATACCAATAATCTTCCTCGCGAATTCCCTCAGAAGACCAAAGATAAAGGAGAACCGAAATCCAGCAAACCAAATGGATCGAATGGATCAAATAAGACCACTACAAATCAGAACCAGCAGTTCAAGTGGGAGAAGAAGCTCTACTGCAGCCATTGTAAAAATCATGCTCATAACACAAGGGATTGCAAAAAGAAGCCTCAACCTCTTACCACAGCCTGTGCAGTAAAACCTAAAGCAGCGAGAAGGAACCAGACTGCTTATTCCAATATGGACACGCAACGGAACACCAACTTCAAACTGCCAGTCATAGAATCTGTCAACCTGAATGGATGGACAGTGGAATGTCTCTATGATACAGGTTTATTTTTCGACGCAATTGTACAAGCCTCATTGGTAAACCCAGAGCAAGTTACAGATGAAACCGTCGAAATACAGGGATTTCTGAAAAGTTCCGTACCTATGACACTTCCTGTTGCCAAGGTCAGCATAACTTCACGCTATGTTACGGGAGAAATCAGAGCAGCGGTCATGGAAGATCCAATCTACCCTGTCATGCTTGGATGTCGATACGTCTTTTTAGGAGAACCAGTACAGCCAATGATAGCATCAGCGGTGACTACGCGCCAACAGGCCAAGGAAACTCCAACGACTACGACACCAGCAAATCTTCAGCCCGAAGATTTAAAACAAGCCCAAGCAACAGATAGTTCACTTGGGACGTGCTTCCGTAAGTTGCCAAAATCACATACACCTCCTGGGAAGGGTGATCTCTACATGAAGAATGGAATTCTTCACAGAAAGGCAGGAAAGTTGGGACAAGAGTATTCTCAACTGGTTGTTCCAACTACTTACAGAACACAAATACTGGAGATGGGACATAGTATGCCGTTTAGCGGACATATGGGAATCAACGCAACCATGCAACGAATCTCAACTCACTACTACTGGCCTGGAATAAACGCGGACATTCAACGATATGTCAAATCATGCCCAGAATGTCAGAGAGTAGCCCCAAAGCACTGGACACCACCAGCGACATTAGGGGAAATGCCCATCACTGGCACACCATTCGAGAAAGTGGCTGTGGACATAGTCGGACCTCTCACCCTGACAAAGAAGAGGAATCGATTCATACTAACACTAGTAGACACATGCTCGATGTGGGCGGAAGCTGTGCCGATGCCTTCGAGTGATTCCAAGCATGTAGCAGAAGCTCTACTTGGAATATTTACAAGATTAGGATTTCCAATCCGGATCCTGACTGACAACGGATCTCAGTTCAAAGGAAAGTTGATGGAGGAAGTGTTTAGAATGTTCCAATCTAGGCAGATATGTACTTCTCCATACCACCCTGCTTCAAACGGAGCTGTGGAAAGATTTAATGGGACACTAATAACCATCTTGAAGAAACTAGCTCAAGAAAAACCAGAGGCGTGGGATACATACATTCCGGCAGCACTTTTTGCGTACCGCGAGGTACCACACAAATCTACGGGAATTGCACCAGCAACACTGTTGTTTGGTCGTCCAATTAAGGGACCATTAGAAGCTTTACTTCGTACCTGGACTGATGATTCAGTTGATGAAACTGTTGTGACTGCATCCGCATATGTGGAAGAGTTAAAACAACGACTTCAACTTGGCTGGAAATTAGCCGCAAGCAACCTACGACAAGCACGACGTAGAATGGCCCTAAATTTCAACCAGAAAGCGAAAGATAGAGAGTTACTGGTGGGAGAAAAAGTACTATTACTTCTTCCCACAAGTCAAAACAAGTTGCAAATCGGTTGGAAAGGACCTTATGTAGTAAAGGAGAAAATTTCCAGAACAAACTACAAGATCGCTATAAAGGGGAAAGAGAAAATCTTTCATCTCAACCTGTTACGGAAGTACAACGAGAGACCCCCCACCGAGACAGCACATTTGATAGCAATGGCCGTAGCAACAGAAGTTGAGCATGGAAACTCAATGGGAGTGGAGTATCCACTGCAATTCAACGAGACTTATCGAGATGTGGACATTAGTTCAACATTAACGACGGATCAGCAGCAGCAGATTCGAGAGTGCTTAGAGAATTATGCAGAGATACTAACAGACAAGCCAGGATTAACAAATCTTGAAGAATTCGACATGAAGTTGAAGGATACAACACCTGCGCGAGTCAAAACCTACCCTGTTCCATACGCCAAAGCCAAATCTCTCAAAGATGAAATTCAACAATTGCTTTCAGCTGGGATAATATCACCTTCTGAATCACCTTACAATGCAAGTGTAGTTTTATTGAGGAAACCCAATGGTGAACATAGATTATGCATTGATTATCGGCAGCTGAATGCGGTGACAGAGTTCCAACCGGAACCACTGCCAGATCAGAATCAACTTTTCACCAGCCCCAACAGAGCAAAATACTTCACAAAGATAGATCTCAGCAAAGGATATTATCAAATCCCAGTGAAAAAGGAAGTTAGACCGTGGTTAGCCTTCAGCACTCCTGATGGACACTATGAATTTAACGTTCTTCCTTTCGGATTAAGCAATGCACCTAGTGTCTTCACTCGCATGATGAGGAAACTTTTAGGACCATTGGAAAATCCACGTCTTAGCAACTTCATGGATGACATCCTGATTGCTACAGAAACATTCGAGGAACATCTTGAGACATTGAAGATACTGTTCAACCGCCTGAAAGAAGTGGGGTTGACTGCAAGACCAAAGAAGTGCCAGATTGGGTTCAGGCAATTAGACTTTTTGGGACACACAATATCTCAAGGAAAAATGCAACCTCATGATGGTAATGTGGAGAAACTAAGAAATGCACCGCGACCCAGAACCAAAAAGGATGTTCGATCTTTTGTATCTCTCTGTGGATTTTACCAAAGATACATCCCAAACTTCAATTCCCTCGCATCTCCGTTGACAAATCTCACTCGGAAAGGGGAACCAGAAAAGGTTGTTTGGTCTGCTGACTGCGAGAAAGCGTACGCGGAGTTAAAGAAAGCTTTAACAGCAAAACCAGTTCTTCATCTACCAGATCTAACACGTCCATGGATACTTAGGACGGATGCAAGCAACATAGGAATTGGTGCCACCTTATTACAAGGAATGGATGAGGATAAATCAATGCTCTTTCCAGTTGCCTATGCCAGTAGAAAATTGAATTCAGCCGAACGCAATTATTCTACCATTGAAAAGGAATGTTTAGCTTTAGTCTGGGCAGTAGAGAAGTTTCAGGCGTACCTGTATGGGAAACACTTCACAATACAGTGCGATCATCAACCTCTCACGTTCCTGGCAGCATCCAGAAACTTAAACGCTCGACTAATGAGATGGTCGTTACTTCTACAACCGTATTCATTCCAAGTTGAATATGTTCCAGGAAAGATGAATGTAGGAGCAGACTTTCTCAGCAGACATCCTATTGAAGATTCTGTACAAGAATCAAAGGACAAGAAAGGATTAGAGGAAATATAAGCTTGTTACGCTTGCTCAAAGCTACTGTTCTTCAGGCGAACAACAGTCTGAGAGGGGAGCCATGTGATATATTAGATTTTCACAAACGTAACATCACGATTAAATATTTCCAGGACGACAAAAATCGGCGTTCACCGCAACGGATTTATTTGTTCCATAATGGTACGATCCAAGATTTAATATACCCGTTGGGAATGAAAAACATTAACTCGGAAAGGACCGTATAAATAGCAGCGTGCAGAGCGACATGGCCTGTTTGTACATCAGCCAGCATGAGACATAAGAACTGAAGCAGCGGAAGGAGTGAGAGAGTTTCAAAATTCATTAGAAAAGAACATACTCAGCCTACGAAATCGCTGTGAGAAATTGCATCTCATTCAGATCATGAAACGTGTCGACATGTTGAGGTCATTCTGATAAATAAGGTAAACACCACATTTAATTCAGTTAAATTGTAGTTAGTTGTGAGCCTATTTTCCCAGAAGAGAGTTGGTAAGTAGACTCGGTTGAACACGTGTGGTGAACGAAGAAGTTAATTTAATTGTTATAGTTTATAGATAAACTATTAATTAAGAATACCCATATTGAATGTTATTTTCTCCCATTAGTAAACACCTGACTTAATGTATAAAAATCATTAATCCAAGTTGTACATTTAATTCTTAAGCAACTCAATCTACAATGATTTGGAATGGTGAGTTCTTAAAGAATAGTACAAACTAAATAATATTATACTCAGTTATAGTCACAAGATAAACTGTACAAGAGGAGAAGAATACAGTGTTTATTTTCTCCCAGCTAAGCAACTTAGTTAATGTATAAAACATTAGACACATGTTATACATTTTATTTCTTAAGCATGAAACTGAATCTACAATGAATTAGAGTGACTTAAGGAACTTCAGAATTCTTAGTACAGTGGTAAGGACATAAAGTATATGGCCCACTGGTAAGATTAAAAACTAGTTTACATGTGCCAGCACTAATAGAGAATTTAGTGGAATGTGTATAGTCAAGTAGATGGAGCACATTAGTCAGTAAATTTATTTTTTTACATGAGCACATGGACAACCAAATAGTTTCTTTTAATTCATGAGCACATGAGAACCAGCCAGAGCTCTACAGGTCTCATAATTTGTGTGATGGTACAGCCACTTGGGGTAAGGCAAATATATAAACATGGCTGTTAACCATGGGCAATAATAATATTTGTGCCTCATAATAGTTCGTAACCAACCGCCATGCAAGAAGTATTTTAATTCATAATGCCTGAATATGAATTGGATATATCACCTAAATTGTATGTATTTCATGAGAAACATGTGATAACTCCTGGACTCCATGTTGCTAAATCCTGGATGAATTGCCTAAGTGTGTCTAATGATCACAATGATCACTATGACATTGTTGATAACATGTCTGTGAGGATTCATGTGTGAGTTCATCATTGTTAAACATATGTGAATGTATCATTTCATAAAATCCACCAGCATGCATGACTACAAGTTAGGTTGAAGGATGAGATGCCCTTGTAATGTCCTTCTGGGTGAATCTGTGAATGTATTCTGTGTAAAGCACCTACATATGCATGATTGTCATCCATATAGATATGATTGTGTCTGATGAATGGGTGAGACCTCATTGTGATGCCATATGGTGTAAACATGTTATGTTGTCATTTGGAAATCACATAAGTACCCACTTTACATGACAGTATGAAGAATGTGTGATGAAGGATTCCTATATGATCACCCATACCCATATGAATGTGTCTGTGGACTGAGTGAATTTATCAGCCATACATATGAATGATGTCAGAGTTGAGTGAGTGAGTGAAGTTACATGCTGAGTGAGAAAGAGGGAGTATAAGCCAACAGTCAATCTAATGATAGCCAGCAACTTTGATGTGGAATGCCATGCATATCACTAGAGAAATGCTTCGGTGTACCCCATAAACTAAAAACTAATTTAGTACACTCCGGCGCATAACACCACTTTGTATAAAGTATCATTCATATCTCTATCATCTAGTTTTGTGCGCTAAGCACGACACAAGCCATGTCATACATTACGCATAGCACCAGCATCTGTGTGTGTAATTTAAGCAAAATCCCACTTTGTAGTTCATGTTAACACATATGGTCTGTTGTAATGATAATAATGAATTTCAAAGATGATGAGGATGACTGTAATTTAATGAAAATGATATAACCATGATTATGATGAGAATGTTAGAATAATGTAATGATTTCTAATGTCATAAACATGATAATAATGATGATGATTGTAATAACAATGTAATAATTATGAAAATAATGATAAGGATTTTAATTACAATTATTATAAAAACCATGATGATGTTGATGATAATAATCAATGTTACATCCATGAGAATGGAAGAAATCTTCTCACTTGAAGCATTTAATGAAGAAGAATACACCTGAAGGCTATACAAGAATAATACCAAATGTACTTATCTTGTTGATAAGCAAATACTCATGGAAATGGGACCTGACTTTTAAAAGCTCTTAATGTATAAGACCTTTTTCTTGAATAGAAAAAGATGAAGTAGAGAACAAAACTAGATACAGAAGAGAATGGTCAACATAATTGCTAAATTCCCAATCACTCAAGGTATTACTTCTAGAAACCTGAGGACAGGCATAGGTGATGATGAAACTGCGCATCTGCTAGTAAACCTTGAACATTTGATAGTGGAAGATTGGATTGAGAGCAAACAACTGTGTTGGTGATAACTACATGAAAACACCATGACTATCTTTCTTCTATGTTATTTTCTCTAAAGAACAGGATCCATTTTATTGTTTTCCCTGGTTATGTTCTTAGGCTTTTACATGTAAATCCTAATGTCATATTTCTGATATTATTCGAATTATGTGATTGATGGAATTTCAGGTAGTGGTCTTATTCATGTCAATCCAGACCTGACTTGGTGAAGTTTGAAGGCAGCACCTGTTGATTGAGCACATGGTTGAGTGATGCCCTTGACAGAGTAGCGTCGAACCTTATCTACCTGCAACCATTCCATTTGTCTCATAGGAGAGGTAATCTTTATTTAAAATAAGTACCTGCCAAGACAAAGGAAAACAAGAGCCAACTTATGTTCTACTACACCCAGGAACAATAAATAATACTACAATTGATGATAGCCAGAGTGATTCCCAAAGCTGGAAGTGGAGAATCCTGATTGGAGACAGTTCTTTTTTTTTCAGATCATCCAGACCAGTAAAAGATTAGCTTTACAGGCCACTGCGAAAAATCTAAACGGTTAATTATCTACCTGATCATGGGCACATCAAGTCTGTAATATTTAATGTATATGTATATGTCCTTATTTCTATGACAGGAAATTGTAATTTTGAATGCACTTTACAAAATCCATATTTATGTGTATTAAATCAACAAAGAAAAATAAGGTCATGTCATGTATTGATTGTATTTTACTTGTCATAATCAAATTGTTTTAAATTACCCTAGATAGAATTAATTAGTTGGTAGAGGAGAGGCAAGGAACCACATAGGGAATAAATTGGGTATAAAAGGGAGTACAACTTTTTCAGTATTTCCTAAAGGTATTCCTTGGTTCTCTAAAACTCTATTTCTGGTCTCAACAATTGAGTCAGGACAACAAAATTAATTAAACGGGCAGGATCACATGGGGAAAAATGATTTTTCATCATTTATCTCTGTGGGGTTGAGCCATCAATCAAACCCATATCCGACAGCGACTAAAGCTTGAAATTCTTACCATGTGTAGTGTGTCCTCTTATGTTTTCTTCATTCTTTTGCTTCCATTAGTGCCAGCCAATGCCTTATAATGTGTTTCACGCGTTACGTACGTGATTGTTGGAATGGGCGACATGAAATTCTTCACGTCTTGTGCCACGCAGAGCATCGCGTGTGCCTCACAATCATCTGTTGTTAGTTTTGGCTAGATATCTTCATCTGTGATACTCCACTAAACAGCCCCGAATGATCTTCCACAACCATCTGTTCACTGTATTCTTGATATGTTGGGCACAATGAGACGTTCTGTATCACACTGTCAAACCATCCAGCCTTGTATCTCTCTCTCTCTCTCTCTCTCTTTCTCTCTCTCTCTCTCTCTCTCTCTCTCTCTCTCTCTCTCTCTCTCTCTCTCTCTCTCTCTCTCCCTCTCGACGTAATCGGCTGATGTTACACACTTTAAGGCTACTGGGTTTGTGGTGCCAGCAGTCTATGGGTGATATTGTCAGTATCACACCGGATGCTGTTACAACCCAGAGCATTTCCTGATACCCATTTGGGGCTGAGTTGACCTGGAAGCACAGGTTATTGTTTTATTGAAACATCCGCAACGAGGGGGATTCCGTTACATGACCACCGGACAATCAGGCCAGCGGACTATCCACGGCGCCAATGAGGCCCCTGTGTTTTGTTGTCTGTCAACTTTCCGGTTGTTGCCACCTTCTCCAAACTCCCATCCCCTTTCCCGTTACGTAACCAGAAATGAGGATTTCTTGGTTTTCTCTGGACAATCATGTGTTTGTTTGCCGCCTAGAAGTATCTGAATCTTGGTATTCCTAGCTGAACGTGGGATTGTTAGCATTCTAGGAGGAAATCGAATCTACGGCCTCTTGGTTGTTCTTTGTTTTTGTAATCGGGGCCTATGAAATTTAAATTAAGATTAGCTGCTTCTGTTTCCTGCCAGTTGTCACATGAACCTACGCAGTCATAGTTGTTCCTAGACTCATTCTGCCCCAGTGCTTGTATACTGTGACCGATACTGTTCTAGTTTGCTTCTTCAGCTTCATATATTTCAAACATATATTGTACTGCAGTGAAATCGTTCTGAACCAGAAAGTTATTATGTTTAGTAAATGCTGATTGAGACAGAAAGAGTTACGTTTTAAATTAGTCAACCATAAACAACAAGCAATATTGTTTTTCTTGAAGGATTGACTATTATTTGGAGCCGGTAGTTCTAATAATTTATAATAGGAAATAAGTTGTTGTGGTTTTATTTTGAGTATAAAAGTTGATTCTTGTTGTTCGGGTGATTGAACGCATACATCGACCATCATGACTGCAATCTTCTTTATCGACTCATATATTTCGATGTATTTGTTGCCCAGCTTATTATTACGCTTTCCACACACATCCTTCTCCGTTTAACTTGTTCCCACATAAGGCTAACCTTTCTTTTTCATTTCTTCTATGGATATACCACATACATTTATATTTACATCTTTTTTAAGATTGTTTAATATAGAGTTAAATACAAGAAGACCGAATACATTGCACCGAGTTTTTGTTCATATGGCTCGGTCTTGTTCTTGCAGAAGGGCCTGCGGAAACAGTCACACAGAACACGAACTCCGTAGCTCCAGCGACGAACCAAATAAGCCTCCAAACAAACTGCATTCACAAACCGAATGACAAGGTCCGAACACGAACCCACGACCTTCGTAACAAGAGACAGGCAGCATCAAAGCCACGAGCCCCCCCCCCCCCCCCTAATTCCCCCCCCCAACCTAGTGTTCAGTGACATTGTAATGCAACGCCCACAGCTCGCAGTACTTCAGTGTTTGTTTCCTTCTTGTCCAACGATATTCTCAATATCCCCCCCCCCCATTTTTTTTTACCACATCTTCAATCCCTCCAGCTTCTGTACAATTTCAATACTCATTGTCCAGCAAAAAAAATATTGATTATTCTCGCTACAGTCATCAATAACGTTTTGATTACATGGAAATAATTGCAGTAGTTCGCGGAGAGCTTTAGCACGCAGACATAACTGAACAGAGCAGAGGCCGACCATGCAAATAATGCACTCATGGAGCATCTAAGATTGTGAATACCACCACGTCTGTAGCATACATCAAAGATCGCTCTTGATGTCTTTTCTTAACCATTGAATCTGAAAGGCAAAACAGGGATAGAGAAAAGAAAAGCAGTCTTCTAGTTTGTCATATGATATCTATTTCCTCCATCTAGTCTTCTATGGGTGTCAATCACAGCATATGAGTGCTTGTATCTTATGTCTACAGCATCTAGAAATACACTCTCTACACGCCTCTAGTGTGTTCTTCCCGGCGCCACAGACATCAGAGTTTCATTGTGTGCCGTGACATGCAATATTACCGAGGCTTCCATCATTGATTATGTCTGGCTGGGTTATGGGATATTACTCGCATCCTGCAACCTATAATGACCGCGTTTTCAGTTAATGCAGCCGAGTTATAATTAACACACTTATAGATTATGTATACACAAAGGAGCACATGTCTGTGCTCGATATATATCCAAGGACAAGCATAAATGGCGTTATAATATATAAATGGCGTTATAATAGAGTAGCAAACATGCGCATCTTATATATAAAAAAGACTTGTGCGTATGTATCTCTGTATGTATTTATGTATCTCTGTCCGTATGGCCTTTATTTGTTCGCGAACGGCCCATCCGATTGAGATGAAATTTTCTACACGCCTTCCTTTCATTCCAGAGCTGACAACTGTGATATTTTGTTAGTGTGAAATCGCCTGCTTACTCAGTATTATTTCATTTTTCATTTTTCATCATAATTTCATATATTTCAGGGGACCTAACTCTGTAAAAGTTATTTCAAGGGGCATAACTTTTCTGTATAACTTATAGTCATATTGTGGCATCGTTTTCAAAGATTTATAAACTCTTTGTCCATAGTTATGTACCGGCATATGAGTTATAATAAATAATGATACAATCTGTAAGGCATTTTCAAAGTTTTCATAAAAATGATGCACAATGCATAACATTGTAACTCATCTTTTTTTGCTTAAGAAGTTACTGTAGTCATGCAGGTGATTAGAAAGAGTTTTCATTAAAAATAATGGATGGTGTGTAGAAGAACGTTCTTTTAAGTTACTTTTTTTGTTGTATGAATTTAATGAAGCCGGACAGGGTCAGGCAGACAGATAGACAGACAGATAGACAGTCGGGAACGGGAACTTATATGACTACTTATATGAATTAAATGAGATGCTCCACATCAGGAGCTGGGAAATGCCGGGCCGGGTCAGACAGACAGACAGACAGACAGACAGACAGACAGACAGACAGACAGACAGACAGACAGACAGTCGGTAACGGGAACGAGAACTTATATGACTACTTATATGAATTAAATGAGATGCTCCCCACCAGGGTCTGGGCGAAGCCGGGCAGGGTCAGCTAGTAGTTTATAAATGAGTTTTGCTTCCGAGTTTTCATCTACACCACAGCCTCCTCTTTGCCTTCATTCTCTTCATCACCAGTTAGATTGTATTTCTCCATTTCCTTTATTTCCACCACCACCTCCCCACATCTCCATCTACAAATATCTGAAGATATTTGTCTTCATCCTCGTCTAATGTTTCCTTATCATCTTCTCATTCTCCATCTCCCCCATAACATCTTTCTCTCTCCCCCCCCCCCCCCCCCCGCCACTCCATCTCAACCTCGATCTCTATTTTATTTCCACTTTCATTTTCTCCTCGTCGTCATTATCCGTCTTCCACTCCGCCTGCGCCATTACCTAGATCTATCGATCTACACCTCATCGTACTCCGTTCGCAGCTTCTGAAGCTCTGCTGACAATGTTAGAGATGCTATGTATCCACAAACTGATGGTTTGTTCGATTTCTATTCTCCATGACCACTACCATGTTTAACCTCAAGGAGATGTTATATTAGTGTCCATCCCTGCCCCAAGTTAGGTTTGCTCATCAATGTACAGCTGACAAGTGTTATGATCATCAAGTGCCATGTTGGCTGGCGTAGGTGTTCATGACTCTCCACAGATCTCGGTCGTTGGTTTTCTAGATCACCTCCGCTGTTGATATTCCTCAATACCACCGTCGCAATCCCATCCAGCATCATTTCTCTTGGTCTGCCTCCGCCTCTCTTCCCCTCGATCTTTCCAGATGTCATGATGTTCTCCAATGGCTCTCTTCTCATCACAAGACAAACAACTCAGATGACTTTTTTTCTAAAGATAAGTAGAAAGAAAAAAAAATGTCCAGAGACAGTCCAGAGAAAAAGTCAACCAAAACTTACAATCAACGAAGAGGATACTGAAGATTTCATAAACTTTAAGTATCTTGATTCCATAATTAACAATAATGGGTATTTTTTAAAAATAGTCACAAGGATATTGGCCATAGCAGTGTCGAGGTCAAACAGTAATAAGGACCTATGATACAATACAAGCAAACAAAATAAAGTAAACATTTTTAGAACATGAATCTTTCCTGTAGGTTTCGAAGTGCTACATAGAACCTGTACTTTTGTATGGATGTGAAGTGTGGACAATGAGAAGACAAGCCAAAAAACATCTAATGGCAGTGGAAATGTGGTTTCTGAGGAAAATGCAAAAAATACCATGGACAGACAGAAGAAGCTATGAGCAAGTCTTAGAAGAAGCAAATAAGAACAGTAAACTGATTAGATAATTGGACGTAGACAATAATAATATTTGGACACATTACAAGAAGAAATAAAGTAGAGAACTTGGTGATAACTGGCAAGATTGAGGAGAAAAAAAAACAATGGGAAGACAGAGAAGTAAATACCTGGATGGCTTGGCCACGTGGCATGGTCGAGATAAGAATACGGAACTGATCCACGACTCTGGTGATCATGCGAGATGGCGAAACATGACCACTGATGCTTATCGGCATGGCACATGATGATGATCATCTTTCATGTAACAATATATGGATGTGAGTTGTGACCATGTTTGCAATCACTGAATAGAAAATAAGAACTGTTGAAATTAAAATATTATAAAAATTATTAAACTACCACGGATCAAGAAGAAGAAAATGCTAATATTATAAAGATATGAACATCGACAAGTATTGGCTTATAAATAGCATCGTGTCTTGGAAACTGAAATATTTCGGCCATATGTAGCACCACAGAGCTGTGGGGGGGGGGGGGGAGCATTAGTGCAAGAACTGGGTCCTGGATGAAGCGGTGGGGCTTATCCAGCAAGAAGATTGACACGGGGCAGTACAGACACTTTAGGTGTGAAAATACACTAAGCAATGGAATTAGCCAGGGATATAGAGTCTCTTCTTCTTCGGGGAGGAGCGGCTGGCCGAGTGGCTAGAATGCCAGGCTCTCCTTCGGGAGACCTGGGTTCGAATCCTCGGTAAGGCGTGGAGTTTTTTCTGTCGGAGCAAAAAGAAAACTCAAACCTGCACAATTCGCGGCGACTGCACCAACTATGCGGCCTTATTTCCTCAGGCTCAAGACCCCCCTGTCCTACACCGCAAGGTACTAGGCAGTAAATGACAGCATAGAGTCTCTTCGGCGGGCCGTGAAAGGAACGACGTTCTGGACATACCTGGCTGCAGGATGATGATGTGAAACAAATTCCTTACTTTATCATGGATTAGTTCTCGCATCCCTTAGTTCAGCAGTGAAATTAACCAGGTGATATAGAGTCTCTCCGGCGGGCCGTGATAGGAACGACGCTCTGGACATACCTGGCTGCAGGATGATGATGTGAAACAAATTCCTTACTTTATCATGGATTAGTTCTCGCATCCCTTAGTTCAGCAGTGAAATTAACCAGGTGATATAGAGTCTTTCCGGCGGGCCGTGATAGGAACGACGCTCTGGGCAGATATGGCTGCAAGATGATGATGTGAAACAAATTCCTTACTTTATCGGTGATTAGTTCTCGCTTCTCTTACTTCACAATCCGATATAATTAACAGATTAGCCTCTTCGCCAAACTATTCTTATTTTCCAAAGAAACATCCGCTAGCCATGGTTAGAATCTGGGTCGGTGTTTAACAGTGTACAGTAAATAGAATCTAAACTCAATGTCAACGTCTCACACGAACACGGGTATTCTTAGTTCCTTCACATGCACTCAAGAAAATATCATTCTTGCATGTGGTATCAAATATTTATTCAGGAGAACCTGATTATAGTCAAGATGCGCACATAGGGCGGGTAATTTAATACATCGTCATTATATACATCAGTGCTAACTAACAAACATCATAGTACTCAGGCATTCACACAAAAACCCTGCTATCTTTAACATGGCAACGCTAGCTAGCACTCCCGCAAAATCTATACACTCGCTCCTCGAAACACATGCGTCCTTCCCCTAAACCGTCGAGTCCCAGTCTGAGTCTACTCACGCTGGCCTGTTGGTCACGTGGTACTGGACCCTGTATATCTCGGGACAGTTGGGCTGTCTCAACAGTCACGTAGTACTGCTGTCCGTTCATGTTGTGTCGGGTCCTTCAGTGCAAGGCTGTCCGGTCAATCCAGGACGGAGTCCCGTACTTGTGTCCCCTTTTATAGCTAGGTCTTGTCCTGTCTATGACATCCCTGTGTCCCTGCCTGTGTCCTGTCTCTGATATCTCTATTGTCCTGTAGATGTCCTGTCTATGACATCTCTGTGTCCTTACTTATGTCCTGTCTCTCATATCTCTGTGGTCCTATAGATGTCCTGTCAATGACATCTCTGCATCCCTGCCTATGTCCTGTCTCTATTATGTCCCTTGTCCTCTATATGTCCTGTCTCTATTCCCCAACACGCTGACACTCAGCTGGAGATCAAACAAAGTCAATGGTAAAGCAGTATGCTGTATGAGTAATTAAAAACAAAACAATAATGTAATCGAACTAAGGCACATACATATATCACAAACAATTAACGACCACAACAGAACGAGGCAGAACAAGCACATAAATGTTTGACCACCAAGAGCAAAGCCACTCTGAAGCAATCTCTCTCCAAACTGGTGCTCGTGAAAACATAACAAAAGCAATCGAACAAATAACCGACGATCGGGCTACACATAATTACTGCATCAAATTAATGTCGTAAAAACCCTCGCTGACTGGGAATAGCAAATTGCGTTAGGATATCATTTTCATGAAAATGAGACTGCATGTATAGGACATGTGCTGTCGCTGGGTGCGCTAAACGTCGCCATTGTTGAATTCATGAGATTGAGAATATGTGTGAAGCCATGAGGTTAGATGTTCGCCTGAAATTATACGATTTGAAATAAGCGTTAAACCATAGGTTAGATAACGACTGAAGTTACGAGATTGGAAACAAGTATGAAATTATAGGTTAGATATTACGGAACAGAAAAATAAGGGTGAAGATGTGAGGTTAGATAATCGTCTGAAGTTGCAAGATTAAGCGTGAAACCATAAGATATTTGCATGAAGTTACGAGATTGGAAATAAATGTGAAGCCATCTGATTAGATATTCGTATGAAATTACGAAGTTGAACAAACGTATGAAGATATTATGTTTGATATTCGCCTGGAGTTACGAGATTGGAAACACAAGTGAAGCCATAAGGTTAGATATTCGCCAGAAGTTATGAGATTGGAAATGCATTAGCTTCTTCTAGGCAATCATTGTTGCCTACTCTGGCATTCCAAGAAATTCACAAAGTTCGTCCCAGAAACCACATCTTTGTTGCTACCAAGCGCTTCATCATCTGTTCATATTTCATGATTCACACCAATACAGCAGAATACAAGTACGTTATGTGTAATATTTACTCTATTTCTGCTATTTAATTAGAGTAATTATTAATTGCCGGCTTCCTGGCCTTGAGGTTAGCGACTTTTCTCCGTAATCTCGTATACTCTCGTAGGTAACGTAACGACGGTGAGAATCAGCAGTGGTTCGAATCGCGTCTGTAACTTACGAGGTATGTGAGCCGGCCGCTCAGAAAGCAATGGCAAACTACTGAGCGTAATCTTGCCATGAAATCAACAATCAGCTGAAAGATGCTGATGTTGACAGCGATGTCCTGTAAAGGATATGCAAAAAAAAAATATTAATTAATGTATCTATATTCCATAGGAAGCCGGCTCCGTGGCCGAGGAGTTAGCAGCTTTCTCCGCTAACCCCGAATACTCTCGTCACGTGACGCGACGCGAATTAGCAGTGGTTCGAATCGCAAAAGTGACTTATGAGAGTATGGAGCCGGTCGCTCAGAAAGTCGTGGCGTGCTGATGAGCGTAATCTAGCCTAGGAATCAACATACAGCTGAAAGATGCTGGTGTTGACCGCAATATCCTGAAACAGGATGGAAACGCGAAAAAAAAAAAAAAAATATTCCATAGGAGTCAAGCTCAACAGGGTCTTCTTTCCCCGCTGATTATACCAAGCCCATTCCCTTGGCTGTGGTTTCACTAGATAGTAGATAGGGACAGTGGGAATCTCGTTAATCCATTCACGCGCGTCACTAATTAGATGACGAGGCACTTGGCTACCTTAAGAGAGTCATAGTTGCGAGATCCGCACAGTGGAAGGATGGGAGATTTGCTCGCAATAGACGAGCAATATCTCCTGCGGTATCTCCGGCGGGCCTATTCCCGCTGGTTGCGGGATCTGCTAAAGTCAGGCGGGGAGTCTGACGATAGTGCACGCTTTACACAGGTCCGGACACTTGTGATTGACAGAAGTACGCGTCCTTATGGTCCGGGCACGTACGAGGCCCTCACCTGAGGGACTTGGCTGAACGCCTCTAAGCCGGGTCCTTTGGGTTCCAGGGTCTGGCCATCACTCGCCACCTGCTCGTGGTAGCGAGGTCTCGGAGGTTTGACGCTGAGCCGCCAGCGTCTGCAGCCTACCATGTGCCAGATGTATTGGTTACCCATTCCTCTGGAAAACACAAGACTAGGCCGAGAGCGGGAACATGTCGTTTGGGCACCACATGTTTCTCTGAAGCTCTGCCCAGGCATAGTGATGGAATATTGGCCACATTCCAACTCACATACTTTCGCCTGTCAAGACTGTAAGGTGCCACTCATTCCATAGGAATATCAATACATGACGCCTATAAGCGGGTACTCTTCTGCTGTTTATACTTGACCTCTACACCGTAAGATACAAGAGGGACATGGTGAGATGAGATGATAATAAGGGTAACATTTGTCTTCTAGAATAGCTCACTTGCTTGGTAATTCTGTTCTAGATCTCTGTCCCCCGTCAGACAAATCTTCCGTGTTATGCGTTTATAACCTACAGATATGTTAATTTATTGACTTGATTACGCATATTTCCTTCGATTGTAACATCACATTTTAGCGTTATATGTTCCTGTGATATAACCAATGGTTTTAAGTTCTTGATAAATGGAAGTCCATTTTTGCATCATCTATTGCTACCATATGTAACAGATCTTGCAGAGCTTCGACATGTTCAGCTACAATACTATGTCATTTGCATAACATAAATTGTTTATATTATAACCTCCAACTCGCATATCCGGTTTACATTTCATCTCTCTCATTGTTATGTCGCTTTAGAGAGAGAAGAGATCCAATGGCAAAATATAGTCTTGACTTACTCCTTGCTCTATTTATTCGTGCTTGCCCACTTTATGTCGCACTTGTTTCCACTATATATTTCTTTTATTATTCTGAGATCTTTCCCTTACATTTAATATCCTTCTGCGTTATGATAATTTCGTAAGTTTAACTTAATTAAAGATTTTGGTGTCATCTATAAAGCGCAAGTATAGATCTTGTTATGTCCCTTGATCTCGTTGTTAGGTTTGCAATATATACACCGCATTATTTGTTCTTGTCCATTTTTCACAAATGCCCAGGCGTATTTGCCTTCTTGGTCTTCTCATTATCATTCTGAGTAGAAGTTTGGAAAGTTTATGCGTTGATTGTACGAAATGTTTCATTGTAAGTTTTTCCTTGTCTCTTAAAAAAGTCGCTTAAAAGTCGACAGGGTCGACTTCATTGCACCGGGTTAGTATCCCATATGGCTCAGTCTTTTTTCTGGAGCTCGGAAAGCGTCGCACAAAGCACCAACTCCGTAGCTGCAGCAACGACCCTCTGGAGTCTCCAAAAATGCACTCGTGAACCGAAGGACGCGGCCCGGAATCGAACCCACAACCTTCGGTGCCCGAGTCAGACGGCTTGACCACTTCGCCACGGAGACTCCCCTAGAGAGACTCTCCTTGTCTCTTAGTTACAGCATATCTCTAGGAACATGACTATTGCTGTAAATATATCTCGGCAGTTCGCTTAATGTTCATAATCTGATTTCGCCCAGTGCTGCTTATTCCTTTATGGTTATTTCATATGGCCCAGTTGCTTTTCCTTTTCATCTTATGTTTGATAGCATCCAAAACCGCTTCGTTTAATATAGGTGGAGCTTGTAATTTACTTTATTTTGTTAATTCTCCTCTTTCCCCATCACACAAGTATGTTATGTTTCCATCCCATTTCTCTACTATAGCTTCTTTGTTGTTCTTAATTTCAAACATTCAATGTATGATCTTTTTTTTTTCCTTTTGTCTTCCAGTCAACTCACAATTTGTCTGTGCATATATTTTGTAGCTGTTAAATATTTTTTTTAAAAATGTTATCACATTGAATAATCCCACATCTCGTAAACTAGTTTCCAGTGATTTTTCTGGAATGAAAACGATGACCATAACGGGAGTTGGTGACCTCGCGTCATAACGTAATGACTTAATATGCGGGAAGGCGTATGCGATTATATTTGTGTAATATTAGCATGTACCTCTTACAGAAGATGGCAGATTGGACAGAGAAATCGAAATCAGATGTCAAAAAGCTAGTGCACTTACATATCAACTATCACCCTTACTGAAACATCAAAATATACCCATGTCCGCAAAACGACGGATAATAAACAACATATTCTCACCAGCCCTGTGCTACCAATCTCAAACTTGGACTTTATCCAAATCATACTTTCGCAAAATCAACACCTGCGAGAGGAGATGCCTGAGGAGAGCTGCCAACTTAATAATCCGAGACCGAGTAAGAAATGCAGTTATCAGACAGACTGTGGGATCAACACCTTGTGCCATATTTATTGAAAGACAGAAGATCAAGTGGTTTGGCCTTGTCGTTAGAATGCAACACCAACAACTACCATCACTGGCCTTACATCAAAGACCATCTGCGACGAGACCACGAGGACGTCCAAGAAGAAAATGGATTAACGACATCAAAGACATTGTATAATCACACGGAATGACACTATACAGTGCAGCCCACAGGGCGCTGGAGCGCAAATTATTCCTCCTCATAACGCTTGACGGCAGAAGTGGAAGATGATGATGATGATGATGATGATGATGATGATGATGATGATGATTACCTCTTACTCGTATTGAAGTTTGGTCTCTGTTATAGAGCTCTTGTTAAGCGTCTAGAAATTTTGCGTCTACTGATCGTCAAGACAGGAGCAGCAAGACAAAGATGTAATTATAACACAATGTTGGGCAGCACCTGGCTGTGGCATATGTTTTTGAATACTGCATGGAACCACTATCCCAGGAGATGCCTCCCAACGCTCTTCGCCTGAACCACACTCGTAACACGTCAAATAGCTTGTCACTTATGCTGACAACTGCTTCCTTTTAATTTAATCTCGTTGATGTCTGAATGTGTGCATAGAAAAAGAAGAAAAGGCTTGTCAAAGGCTGTGACGACACTTCCAGCAGCGCTGCGACGGGCACTATCCCCCATGGGGCTCAAGCTACAAAGACTGCTATACAACATGCTCGCTACTGATTGCTGACTATTATGTTCCACCGTTGTCTCTCGACAGGTGTAAATCCCCATAGGAAGGGGATCGGCTCTTGATAATCTAAATGAGTCCGTTATGAAACGGACCGGCTCTGGATAATGTTGGCCACAACAATGGGATCAAGAAACGGTTCTTGTCCAATAGCTACAATGAACTACGGTTATGGACATGCATTTTAGATCTCTCTTTCTCTCCGTCACGGTAGTAGTGAATAAACACACACACACACACACACACACACACACACACACGCACGCACGCACGCGCACAGACACATATACGCATACACATAGACAGATACACACAAGCACACACACACACACAGAGGGAGAGAGAGCCATACGTCTTGTCCATAGACAGGTCGTACGTTGAGTACCCTTAGACCACTGGTGAGATTGTCCACTAGGCCTCCTGTTTTCAGGCATACTTGCTACACACCTGGAAGCCCTGACACTTGTCGTTGCTGGTCACGAATCCACGTGAGAATTACGCTGAAAGGTATGCAAGCTAGTCATCAACCATTAAATAGAGACATTAACACATGGGCACACTGACAACACATTAACTCTCATACACACACTGTCAATACATTAACTCTTATTCACACACTGATAGTACATCAACTCTTATACATAAGTTAGTTGCATATCCTTTGCTGGACGTAGAAATCAACCCCATCATTTCTTGGCTGTTCGTGATTCCTGGGCAAGTTTACGTTTAGTAGTTTGCCATTGCTTTCTGAACATACGGCAATCCCAAACGTTCCATAACAACTGAACGCATGGCGGTCTGCTGCCAAATCACCTGCAGCTGTGTTTCGAAAGCGGTATGCAGGATTACGAACTGCGTCCGTAACCCCTTTGCCACTAACAACAGTAACTCTTATACACACTGACAATACATTAACTCTTACAAACACTGACAATACATTAACTCATTTTTTTTTAAAGCATATCCTTTACAGGACTTAGCTGTCAACACCAGCATCTTTCAGCTGTATGTTGATCTCTTGGCAAGATTACGCTCAGTAGTTTGCCATTGCTTTCTGAGCGGCCGGCTCAGTTATCCCGCAAGTCACGAGCGGGGGTCGAACCGCCTCAGCTCTCGCTCCGCTACGAGACTCTGCGTGATAAACGGGATTACAGAGAGAAAGTGTTGTAACCCCACAGCCAGAGAGACCGGCATTAACTCATTTACACACTGATAATACATTAACTCAGTGGTTCTCAACCTTTTTCTTTTGGGCCCATGAATCCCTTCACTATATGTTCAGAATGTCACCCCCCCCCCTTTTTCGCATTTCCTCCCTATCAACACCCCCCCCCCCCCCCGTCCCAACCATTATACGTAACGGTGGAAGCTAAATTTAATAACGCATACTAGACGTCTACATAAAACGTGATTTGTGGGTCTACTTACGTTATAACACAGGAAATCAGAAATCTGATTGTCTAGTTGGTCATGCGTCGAAGTACGTTTGTTCCTGCAGCGAGGCGTTGTCGTCATTTGGAGGTGACAGGTTCGAATCCCGGTCGGTAGCTATAGCTTTCAATTCTTATGTTGTCTAGTGCGTCCTCTAGTCTTTACTTCCTTCTTCTCCTTCTGTGAGCGCCAAATAATACTATGTGTGCTAATTTATGTAACTACTTACGGTATAAAACGAATTTCAGAAAGGCGAGAAATACAGAAGCCTAGAGTATGGAAGGGAAAAAAATATCAAGTAATCGGTTCTTGTATTAACGTGATCTTGAAATAATCTTATCTTCCCCCTGCCCCACCCCAGTCCCAGGAAACCCTAACATTCCCCCGTGGGATGGGGGATATTCTCCACCGGTTGAGAACCACTGCATCTTATACACACTGACAATACATTAATTTACTCATTGATACTACATTAGCTCTTATATACACACTGAGAATACATTAGCTCTTACTAACACACTGACAATACATGAGCTCTTACATACACACTGACAATACATGAGCTCTTATATACACACAGACAATACATGAGCTCTTATATACATACTTACAATACATTAGCTCATACATACACACTGACAATACACTAGCGCATACATACACACTGACAATAAATGAGCTCTTATATACACACAGACAATACATGAGCTCTTATATACATACTTACAATACATTAGCTCTTACATACATACTTACAATACATTAGCTCATACATACACACTGACAATACACTAGCTCTTACATACACACTGACAATACACTAGCTCTTACATACACACTGACAATACACTAGCTCATACATACACACTGACAATACACTAGCTCTTACATACACACTGACAATACATTAGCTCTTACATACACACTGGCAATACATTAGCTCTTACATACACACTGGCAATACATTAGCTCTTACATACACACTGACAATACACTAGCTCTTACATACACACTGACAATACATTAGCTCTTACATACACACTGACAATACATTAGCTCTTACATACACACTGACAATACATTAGCTCTTACATACACACTGACAATACATTAGCTCTTACGCGCACACTGACAATACATTAGCTCTTACGCACACACTGACAATACATTAGCTCTTACACACACACTGACAATACATTAGCTCTTACACACACACTGACAATACATTAGCTCTTACATACACACTGACAATACATTAGCTCTTACACACACTTACAATACATTAGCTCTTACGCACACACTGACAATACATTAGCTCTTACACACACTGACAATACATTAGCTCTTACACACACACTGACAATACATTAGCTCTTACACACACACTGACAATACATTAGCTCTTACATACACACTGACAATGCATTAGCTCTTACGCACACACTGACAATACATTAGCTCTTACATACACCCTGACAATACATTAGCTCTTACATACACACTGACAATACACTAGCTCATACATACACACTGACAATACATTAGCTCTTACACACACACTGACAATACATTAGCTCTTACATACACACTGACAATACATTAGCTCTTACATACACACTGACAATACATTAGCTCTTACACACACACTGACAATACATTAGCTCTTACATACACACTGACAATACATTAGCACTTACATACACACTGACAATACATTAGCTCTTACGCACACACTGACAATACATTAGCTCTTACGCACACACTGACAATATATTAGCTCTTACATACACACTGACAATACATTAGCTCTTACACACACACTGACAATACATTAGCTCTTACATACACACTGACAATACATTAGCTCTTACATACACACTGACAATACATTAGCTCTTACACACACACTGACAATACATTAGCTCTTACACACACTGACAATACATTAGCTCTTACATACACACTGACAATACATTAGCTCTTACACACACACTGACAATACATTAGCTCTTACATACACACTGACAATACATTAGCTCTTACATACACACTGACAATACATTAGCTCTTACATACACACTGACAATACATTAGCTCTTACATACACACTGACAATACATTAGCTCTTACATACACACTGACAATACATTAGCTCTTACATACACACTGACAATACATTAGCTCTTACATACACACTGACAATACATTAGCTCTTACATACACACTGACAATACATTAGCTCTTACATACACACTGACAATACATTAGCTCTTACATACACACTGACAATACATTAGCTCTTACGCACACACTGACAATACATTAGCTCTTACACACACACTGACAATACATTAGCTCTTACACACACACTGACAATACATTAGCTCTTCCACACACACCGACAATACATTAGCTCTTACACACACACTGACAATACATTAGCTCTTACACACACACTGACAATACATTAGCTCTTACATACACACTGACAATACATTAGCTCTTACATACACACTGACAATACATTAGCTCTTACACACACACTGACAATACATTAGCTATTACACACACACTGCCAATACATTAGCACTTACACACACACTGACAATACATTAGCTCTTACGCACACACTGACAATACATTAGCTCTTACGCACACACTGACAATACATTAGCTCTTACGCACACACTGACAACACATTAGCTCTTACGCACACACTGACAATACATTAGCTCTTACATACACACTGACAATACATTAGCTCTTACACACACACACTGACAATACATTAGCTCTTACATACACACTGACAATACATTAGCTCTTACATACACACTGACAATACATTAGCTCTTACACACACACTGACAATACATTAGCTCTTACACACACACACTGACAATACATTAGCTCTTACATACACACTGACAATACATTAGCTCTTACACACACACTGACAATACATTAGCTCTTACATACACACTGACAATACATTAGCTCTTACATACACACTGACAATACATTAGCTCTTACATACACACTGACAATACATTAACTCGTGCATATACTGACAGCCGGTGCTGTGGCTCAGGGGCAGTGAAAGCGTTTCACAATTCCCCGACAGACCTAGTCGAGGGTTCGAAATCAGCCGCAGCCGATTTAGCAGCAGATCGTCTTGCGTTGATGTCGGTGGCATGGGCGTCAGTCATTCAGATAGTAACTAAACCTAAAATTTGCCTAGTAAATCACAAAGAGCCAAAACATGCTGGGACTAATTGCAACGTTCTGTAAAGCAAACTAACTTAACACACTTACAATACATTAGCTCTTACGCACACACTGACAACAATGGTATAAACACAGATAGACTACCATATCCTTTTTTTTTTTATTATGGGCCCTTAAGTCCTACTATGGTCCTTTCGGCCCATAGTTGCCCACTAAGGCCCTTAGCCAGTGTTAGTGGACAATGATTTGTTGATTTGAGTTTGCGCTTTAGATAGCCGTCTGCACTCTAGCCAGATCAAGTGCAGTTAAATCTACACTTTGATCTTGGCTACCATATGCGCTTACAGTAGACGGAGTGTTGTCTATTTATCGACTTAACCAACTTGCGTTATGACCCATCAGTGTAGCACAGAAATCAGACAGGGAGTCAGACGAGAAACCAAATTATCTTTCAAGATATGCATGTTATTGGTCTGGATCCTCCAGTCCCATCCTACCCCCTCCTACCTACCATTCACAGGCAGACGCTTCATGCGGTCTGGTTTCTTTCGGAGCCTAAGTTAAATATTAAGTTCTATCTTCACCTGGTATTTTACATCGATCATGGCAATTAGGGAGAACACTAGAAATGTAGAATGGCGGGATTATGGTGCTGTTGTTACCGTGGCGTGGATTTTTCTTGATAATCACTGGCTATTGCGATCCTAGACTTTCCTGTAATTTCTCTCTCTCTCTCTCTCTCTCTCTCTCTCTCTCTCTCTCTCTCTCTCTCTCTCTCTATATATATATATATATATATATATATATATATATATATATATATATATATATAGCAAAGAAATCACAATCATAAAAAATGCTGGGGTTGACTGCGACGTCCTGTAAAGGATATACAACTGGCTTTTTTTAACTTAAAAGATTTAAAGGCAAGAGACTCGATTTCATTGCACTGTGTTTTTTGCCCATATGACTCGGTCTCTTTCCTCAAGGCGGCCTACCGAAAGCGTCGCACAGAGCACGAACTCCGTAGCTCCAGCGACGACCCCCAGGAGTCTTCCAGAAAATTGTACCCGTGAAACGAAAGACGGAGTCCGGAATCGAACCCACAGTCTTCGGAGCGCTATGCAGTCGGCTTGACTATTTCGCCACGGAGACAGTCCACTCACCCCCCTCCGCCGGTCTCCCGCCCCTTCCACCACTCACCTCCTCCCCTCCCCATCTCACATGCTTCCTGGGCAGGGATGTATAAAACAGCCAAATCATGGTTTTTACAGTTGTCGCTTCTATGCCAGGCTGAAAATTGGCGAGGGAGAACCCTGCCTTAGAGGGGGCCGTAGTGTTGCAGGATGATGGATGGAGACAAGGATGATCTTGAAGCGGAGGTGAGAGTGATGAAGAGCCAAATTATAGGCAGGAGGCGTGCGAGGCTGATGAGCAAATCATTGTTCTTGTAGTTCAGTTTGTCACACCCTTCACACATCTGTCTGTCTCACTCTTTTTATCTCGCACTGTCGCTCCCTTTCTTTCTCTTACACACTCTCACATACACATACACTCTGCCGTATTCTCTCTCTCTCTCTCTCACTCTCTCTCTCTCTCTCTCTCTCTCTCTCTCTCTCTCTCTCTCTCGCTTTCCGTCACTGTTCCTCTTGCCTCCTTCTCTTTCATTTTCTCTCCCTTCTCTCAACCACTCTATCTCACTCTCTTCACTCTTATTCATTGTCTCAATCTCTCTTACTCTCTCTCTCCCCCTCTCTGTCACTCTCTCTCCCCTCTCTGTCACTCTCTCTCCCCCTCTCTGTCACTCTCTCTCACCCCCTCTCTGTCTCTCTCTCTCTTTCTCTCTCTCTCTCCCTCTCTGTCACTCTCTCTCTCTCACACTCTCATTCATTGTCTCTCACTCTTACTTTCTCTCTCATCAAATCTCTACCCCTCTCACTGTCTTTCACTATTTCACTCACTCCATCTCTCTTTCCCCTTTCTCTTTTCTGACTCATTATCACTCTCCTTCTCTCTCTCTCTCTCTCTCTCTCTCTCTCTCTCTCTCTCTCTCTGTCTTTCGCGCTTTCCGTCACCGTTCCTCTTGCTTCCTTCTCTTTCATTTTCTCTCCCTCCTCTCAACCACACTCTCTCACTCTCTTCACTCTTATTCATTGTCTCAATCTCTCTTACTCTCTCTCTCCCTCTTTCTCTCTCTCTCTATTTCTCTCTCTCTCTCTCTCTCTCATCCCCTCTCTACCTCTGTCACTGTCACTTTTTCACGATCCCAATCTCTTTTTCCCCCTTCCTTTTCTCTTCTGTTTCATTCTCACTCTCCTTCTCTCTCTCTCTCTCTCTCTCTCTCTCTCTCTCTCTCTCTCTCTCTCTCTCTCTCTCCGTTGCCAATCCCCCTGCCTACCTCCTCCCCCTCACCCACATCACATAACATAATAAAGCCACTCAGAATGTAAACAAAACTTCGTGAAAGGTTTCCTAATGAGCGTAATTGGCCATAAAACGCGGCCATCGTTTAAAACAAAAGCCAAGGCCGATCTTCCAAAGTATTTCAATGTCGCTGACTTTGTAGCTCGCCCTGTGTGTGCATGTTGTCTGTATTGTGTCTGCATGTTGTCTATATTGTGTCTGCATGTTATCCGTGTTTTGTGTGCATGTTATCCGTACAGGTGGTCATATTATCAGTACAGTTCATCATCATCATCAAGTGCCGAGCCGACTTGCGTAGGCGTTCATGACTCTCCACAGATCTCTGTCCTTGGTTTTCTGGATCAACTCTGTCGTTGATATTTCTCCATGCCACTGTCGTAATCCATCCAGCATCATTTCTCGAGGTCTGCCTCTGCCTCTCTTCCCCTCGATCTTTCCAGTTGTCACGATGTTCTCCATCACCCCTCTTCTCATCACATGACCAAAATAAGCTGTTTGTCTCTTTCTTATTGTTGTATATAATGTTCTAGTTTCGCCAGCCTCTTCAAGTCATTCGTCGTTAGTTACTTTGGCAGCCCAAGGAATTCGCAACATTCGTCTAAGGAACCACATCTCTGTTGCTTCCAATCTCTTCCTAATTTGTTCATTTATATTCCAAGATTTACAGCCATACAGCAAAACAGGTTCTATGTAGCACCACAGCATTCTCTTTCTTACATTCAATGATAGCGACTTATTGAATAAGATATTCTTAATTTCTTGAAATGCAGCTTTTGCTTGCCCTATTCTGCTCTTTATCTCTGTTGTGCATCTTCCATCTGATGTTATAAATATCCCTAGATATTTAAAACTATCCACGTGGTGAAGAATTTTCCCTTCTATCTCTATTTCATATTTGGGTGTCACCTGTTTCTTTGATACCACTATTGTTATTGTTTTCTTGATATTCAAGGAGAGTCCTTTCTTTGCACTCTCTGTTACTACAATGTCCAATAATTGTTGTAGATCTGTTGCAATATCCGCTATCAATACTGTATCATAGCATATATTATTTATATTATCACCTCCAAATATGATTCCTGGCTTTTCTTTGATCTCTCTCATTATTACTTCGCTATATATGGAGAATAGATCTGGTGATAAAACACATCCCTGTCTTACTCCGAACTTTATGTACAGTTAGCTCATTTTATCTGTACAGTGTGCTTATGTTATCTGCACAGTGTACTCATGTTATCCGTATCTTGCGTACATATTATCCATACTAATGTGCGTATTGTTTCGAGTCAACAAATCGTATTTGCAAATAATTTACTAACTTACCTAGCTACGAAGTAGCAATCTACACATGATTATGCAATCATCAGTCAAGGACGGCAGCCATGTATTGGCTAGACGCTCGCCTGCAGGCCCGATGGTCATCAGTTCAAATCCACATCAAGGCGGATTTTTAAAATTAACCTGGGCTCATAGGCCAACCTAGTCTTAAATAGACACCATAACATGTCTTGGAAAGTAAAGGCGGCCGGCTTGATACTGACCCGCCATGTGCAGATTAGTCTATCGAAATGTGGGTCTGTCACTATATGTACAGTGGGCACTATATGCACAGTGGGTACTATATGTACAGTGGGCGCTATATGCACAGTGGGCGCTGTATGTACAGTGGGCACTTTATGCACAGTGGGCGCTATATGTACAGTGGGCGCTATATGTACAGTGGGCGCTGTATGTACAGTGAGCACAATATGCATAGTGGGGACTATATGTGCAGTGGGCACTATATGTACAATGGGCACTATATGTACATTAGGCACTATATGTACAGTGGGCACTATATGCACAGTGGGTACTATATGTACAGTGGGCACTATATGCACAGTGGGCGCTGTATGTACAGTGAGCACAATATGCATAGTGGGGACTATATGTGCAGTGGGCACTATATGTACAATGGGCACTATATGTACATTAGGCACTATATGTACAGTGGGCACTATATGCACAGTGGGTACTATATGTACAGTGGGCGCTATATGTACAGTGGGCGCTGTATGTACAGTGAGCACAATATGCATAGTGGGGACTATATGTGCAGTGGGCACTATATGTACAATAGGCACTATATGTACATTAGGCACTATATGTACAGTGGGTACTATATGCACAGTGGGTACTATATGTACAATGGACACTATATGCACAGTGGGCGCTGTATGTACAGTGGGCACTTTATGCACAGTGGGCGCTATATGTACAGTGGGCGCTATATGTACAGTGGGCGCTGTATGTACAGTGAGCACAATATGCATAGTGGGGACTATATGTGCAGTGGGCACTATATGTACAATGGGCACTATATGTACATTAGGCACTATATGTACAGTGGGCACTATATGTACTGTGGGCACTATATGTACAATGGACACTATATGCACAGTGGGCACTATATGCACAGTGGGCACCATTTGTACAATGTGCACTATATGTACTGTGGGCACTACATGTACAGTGGGCACTATATGTACAGTGGGCACTATATGTACAGTGGGCACTACATGTACAGTGGGCACTATATGTATAGTGGGCACTATATGTATAGTGGGCACTATATGTACAGTGGATACTATATGTACAGTGGGTACTATATGTACAGTGGGCACTATATGTACAGTGGGCACGATATGTACAGTGGGTACTATATGTACAGTGGGCACTATATGTATAGTGGGCACTATATGCACAGTGGGCACTTGTTTACTTACAATCAAGGACATCTAAACACTGAAACACTCAACCAGTTATTATCTCCAGTTAAAGTAACACATTGTGAAGCAGGCACTGCAAGCACAGGCTGTGAATGACAAACCGTTCAGGCGATGCTCAATGTGCTGGTTTGTACGAACGACCCAACATCATTGCAATATCAATGTTAAGAAAACATTAATATTCTTATAGATTTGAAGCAGAACTGCAAGGGTCCAGGCATTGAGATAATGAACACCTACGCCATCTAGCAGGACACAATATGATTATGACGATGGTTAATTAAAGAAACTGGGCTGGTGCTGCATGGAGTTCATACGAAACCATACAATGGGACTGTCTTCCTCTGTCTGGGTAGTTGGAGTTTTAACTTATGCAGCTGGCTATATTGAAGACCCCTATGTTTGGGAGTTCCGTTTATTTCATAGAGATTCATTCATCGATAGTTGCACGGGTGCTCATGTTGCAGGCATTATGTCTTGTTCTGTGGCAGTGATTTCCCACTGTCTCTGTCCTGCATCCTGTGTCTTCACGATTTCCCCTACCCACCTAGCCTTCCCAACACTGGTCGTTACTTCCAGCAGACCAAAACGTGCCAACACGTGGATGTGACCTGATGCAGAGTCCGGTCACATTCTGTTCTGGACGCAACCATGAACTAGGGCAATAACTGAGTGACCCTTTTTTGGCTTGGACACACTCCTGACTGTTGCCGGTGCCTTTCATGGAACCGTTTGTTGTAGCAGCAAAAAATGGTGGTCGAGCTTCATAATGTTGTAAGACACATTGAATTCGTAAGATAAAGACTTGGTGCCGAACATAGTACATTCCACTCGTATGTGGGCACTTTGTTTTTTTACAAAAGAGGGGCCAAACTGTTCCCAACCTGTTTCTACTACCAGACACTGGCTTTTCTCTCCTTTCTCCATAGTAAACTGTGAACAAAAACTAGGTCGTCTCTCGAAGATGCTGCAACAGACACAATATGTGCAGGCGAGCAACATGCTCGGAGATTACTGCCAAAAGCCAACAGTATCTATCACGATAACCACTGCATCTAAGATATGATCGTCCTACATTCACATCCACATCCACCTCTGTAGGCCAGGCTTTGGAACTCTGACCCTACATCATCATCACCATCAAGTATTCCAGCCCTTGTGCTGGTCATGCAGCTTCCTGATCATCGCGTCCCATGGCTGATGGTCTTCTGCCGCTCTCGCTCATTCCGTGTGTTTCTGCGTGGGTAAACCAGTGCGTGCCTGTATTATTGTTAATGTTGTGGTCTACCCTTGTTTACCCTAGTATGTTTCCCTCTAGCACTCTCTTGTGTAAGGAGTTACGGACGCAATTCGTAATCCCGCATACACAGCTGTGTGCGGTTTGGCAGCTAACCGCCTTGCGTTGGTTTCTGTAAAACGGTATGAGTGCCGGTCTTTCAGAAAGCAATGGCAAACTACTGACCAAAAACTTGCCAAGAAATGGCAAACAGCCAAACATTGCTGGCGTTGACTTCGACATCCTTTACAGCAGTGGTTCTCAAACTTTTTTGTGTGGGCCCATTCACCCCTTCACCATATGTTCAGAACGTCACCCCCCCCCCCCTTTTCGTATTTCCTCCCTATAAATCACACCCCCCCCCCCCCACATGGTATACGTAAAAATGGAAGCTAAATTTAATACCACATATCAGAACAAGTCTAGGCGTCTACACAAAACGTGATTTGTGGGTCTACTTACGTTATAAAACGAAATTCAGAAGGGCGAGAAGTACAGAACTGTAAAGTATGGAGGGAAAAACAATATCAAGTAATCGGTTCTTTTATTAACGCGATCTTGAAATAATCTTAATTCCCCCCCCCCCCCTTCCAGGGGTGGGGGGGGTGATTTCCCACCGGTTGAGAACCACAGCTTTTGCTTTAAAGGATATGCAACTAACGTTTAACTCTCGTGTGGGTTTCTTCATTTCTGGTTGATGCCACACTGTTGTCAATAGTTTTGGGTTTTCTGCCTTCCGATAATTAGTCTCTGACATCCAGGAATTGTAGCTACCTTCACTGTTTGTTTTTATTTCTAATAGATAATCGTCATTATCCACGGATACTTCCGGAAGAGCCCCCACCCCCTCCCCTTTCCCAACCCACGTTGTAAAAATTCCTACTGTTCAAAGTAGAAGAATATCAATGAAGTGCAAGAACTCCGTAGCGCTTCGAGAATCCACATATATAACTAACATTGAAGATGTCTGGAATATTCTTTTCGTGAATATGCTTTTTCTTCATTTTTGAAATGTTATATTGACAGCTGCCTCTCAGATCTATTCTTTTTCGAATTCCAGATGTCGTGGAACTTTTCATTTGCGCACGGTGGGGGGAGGGGGGGGGGGGATTATATTTTCGATTTTTTTGAAGATGGTTTGGTGTCTGATCTAGTAACCCATGATCGAGGGAAGGGGGGTGGAAGGGGGTGAGGGAGGAAGACGGCAAAGAGAATCATAACATTCTCGGCTTCCTCATGTTGTACAAATCGATAGCGATGATTCGCACTCGTTCCATGTGAGTCGGAGACGAACTCAATCTCTGTAAGCCAGCCCGCCGCAACTGATATTTCATACATCCGCAAAGACTGAATTTTTCTCTCAGTAAAAGGCTGCCGTTCCAGTTATCCTAAATCTCTTGGTTAACTACTTGTACTGAGTCAACTTTGAAAGGTAATTGTCGACAACCAAGTGAGATACTCGAGTATATAGAGCAACTGTGGGCTTTATTGTAATCCAAACACAAAAGACGGGCAATTTCAAATAGAGTCTGTGGTAGGGTGATTCAGCTCTACTCAAACATTATTTAATATTTTTAAAAAAGTCGCTTAAAAGTCGACAAGGTCGACTTCATCGCACCGGGTTTTATCCCATATGGCTCGGTCCCTTTCCGCAGCGCGGAAAGCGTCGCACAAAGCACGAACTCCGTAGCTTTTAACGACGACCCACAGGAGTCTCCGAAACATTTAACTCGTAAACCGAAGGGTGCGGCCCGGAATCGAACCCACAACCTTCGGAGCACGAGTCAAACGGCTTGACCACTTCGCCACAGAGACTCAGAGACTCCCCCTAGACTATTTAATATTTATCACAGTTTAGTCAGAGAGAAAGATTACTAAAACCATCAAGTTCTAATGAAGTAATATTTGTCACAGTTTAGTTGGAGAGAAAGATTACTAAAACCATCAAGTTCTAATAAAACATTATTTATCACAGTTTAGTCAGAAGAAAGTTTGCGAAAGACTTCAAGTTCTAATAAAACATTATTTATAACAGTTTAATAAGTTTTAATGAAACATTATTTAGTACAGTTTAGCGATACACAGAATGTAGCCATACATTTATATTAATACATTACTTATCTGTCTGGTCACATGAACAATTTCATACAGCCTTACAATTCTATCCACACATTGTTTATTCACCCATTATTTATCACAGCTTAGTCAGAGAGAGAACTTAATACAGCCATAAAGTTCTACTAAAACATTATTTGTTACATTCTAAACATAAAGAGAATGTAATACCGGTCGCATTACCCCCTTGAAAAACCTCTGGTACCCATTATGTGAT